>JABASP010000516.1:0-49997 GCA_019776565.1 Sminthurinus signatus
TGGCTATTACTCTGGCTAAGAGAAATGGCTATTACTCTGGCTAAGAGAAATGGCTATTACTCTGGCTAAGAGAAATGGCTATTACTCTGGCTAAAAGAAATGGCGCTGCCTAGGAGAACTCAATCCCAATTTTGGAATACTGTGAATTCCCGCACTATAAAATTCTCTGCACCAAAGTTGCATTATTTAAAGTAAGTTAGGTCAAAGTATGATAATACGCACGGCCACAATTGTACGCGTTAGCTGGCTACAAACAGCCAGGTACAAGCTAGAGGTCGTAGGGCCACACAATAGGCTTGAATTTCAATTCTTTTGAACGTTTTCGAAATGTTTTGTATTTTTAATAAGGAAAAAAACTACGTCTTTCGGATTTTCTGTTGACCATTTACGAAACTTAACCATTCTAAGCCGTCGGATACGGATTTTCCAAAGCACTATACAGAGTTTGTTCCCGTCATTTGACGGGCGTTTTACTTGTATCATTATACTTTTGGATTTTGTTCTGTTTCATTTCCTTGTACAGTGTACAGCTTTATTGTTTTACTATTTGTTTGTAGTTTGTAGAGGTTAGAGGTTACGGGATTTTTCCCATTTTCTTTGTTCTCTTTCAACCTGTTTCCCAACTACAGTGTACATTGTACATGTTGTACATGGTAGTTCGCATAAATACAGATAAATATGCATGGGAAATGGATGCGGATGCGGATGGGAATGTTGTAAAATGTAAAATGTAAAACGTAAAATGAGCGGAAAAGTTATACTAGGAGCATAATTGGAAACATGAACCACGGCCCGAGAGAAAATTCCGAGTACGCGAGTAGTTTTTCCTCCTGTAAATAGTAAATAGCGTCTATTCTTTTTGCATGTGAGCTTTATACTATATACTGTAGGCTGTAGGCGTTGAGCTTATATAGAAAAAAGTAAAAGATAACAAGTAGACTTTATAACAGTGTATACTCTTTGATTTATACCTATTTATATTTATATGTGTATACGTTTACATTTTTGGCTGTACATTGTACATTGTAGACTGTACACATTTTTAGCATTTGTATTACATCTACCCTTTTAAATTTTCCAGAATTTGCAACCTCTCGCAAAAAAACAAGAAAAAGCACGGGCTTTTGGAGTTTGTGTATTGTTTATTCTTTGTCCTGGTAACTGAGAAACTGATACCGTAAATCTACCATGTACATTATTCTAAAGCACTGCCACACACAAAGGAAAACTACGCAGAATTAAAAAACAAAAACAAGAAAACAAGAACATGGAGCCAATTTATCTCATGTTTTATCTAAAGCATGATATTCTGATATTTTTATATTCTCTGGCTCTCGTTCTCTTTTTCTTTTAGTCAAATATCATTTTTGTAGATTTAGCTAATTTGCTCCACATTTTCCCCTTTAGTATTCAATCCATCCCTTTTTCTGTGGAAAGGTCAATGCGTCAACAAAACACAGTGAGTCAGTATGGTTTGGAGATTGGATTGTTTGGATTTTGTCCCTTTTGATTTGTACATTTACACTGTTTCATTTTTCAATGCTTCAATTTTTAATGTATAAACGAATACTTTTTACACATAAAAGCTACATAATTAATTTATGAAAAATCATATGAAATTCTAAATCTAAATTGTATTATTATAAATTCTAACAAAGTAAAAACTGCCCAAATGAGGAAATACCAGTATGAGAAAACATGGTTGAAAATGAGTTGTTAGATTGTTTTATTTCATTTTATTCAGCGGGGAATACAACACGTAATTCTCAGAATGCAGAGTAAAATAGACCTTTGTATTTGTCTTTATTATGTGTCTGAATTCTGCATTTCATAACCTACAGGTTTTATTGTGTGTAAAATGTACATTGTACATGTTTTCTTCTCTGCATACTGCAAGTAAATTCTGTACAGCTGGAAGATTGTTATTGCAAACGATAAACAAAAGTTGAATAGAAAAATACGACATGTAAATACAGGTACAAAGTACATTGTGCATTTTACATGGATTGCTCAAACTTTACCTCTAAAAATGATCCGTAAGACAGAGAGGTTTTTCTTTATCTTTATTTTTATTTCCCAATCTCAATGAAATAGAAAAGAGCATCAATTTCTATAGAAATTGAAACGCAGTTGTACATATTGATGTATTTAGTGTGTAGAATATGTAGCTATTTTGTATTTTTTATTTGATACATTATTTTGAGGGTTGATACGACTCGGTTCAATTTGGTGAAAATTACTGGGAAAAGTATAGAAAATTGAATGAGAATGGTGTTCCGTGGTTTTTGTTTGGTTTTTTATGGGTGCGGAGATGAAAGTGTGAATATTATGTATGTATTTTATTGTGATTGTGAGAAGAGAGAAGAGAAAAGAGAAAATAGAACCGAGAAACGTAGTCAGGTTGATTGTACTGAGGAAATTTAAGTCAAATTCATCCCAAAGATTCCAAATTCAAAGTTTGAAAGGGCCGAACCAACTTTGAAGAGATGGAAAAAGAACAAGAAAAGAAAGAGGAAAACAAAACAAAACAGAGAAAGAGGAGGAGGATCAGCAGGGAAAAGAGAGAGAACCGGTGAAAGAGGAAGAGATGAAAGAAAAATATAAAAAGTGTGGAAAGGAGAAGGATAAAAGTGGTAAAATGTCGACAAAAAATACAAATAGGAATACGAATACAAATACAAATACAATAGCTTTCTTCTTCTTTTTCTTCTTTTTCTTCTTGTTTTGGAATTTGGAATTTTTATCGATGGAGGAGGCTGTCTTTGAATTTCCTTTGGTTCTTGGTTCCTTTCGGGAATGTTTGTTATTACGGCTGCTTATTCAAGTCTCATGCGTCCGATATACATGCACAATGTAGAATGGTTGGTGTATTTTTATAGGAGCAACCACCACCACCAAACCGAGAACGAGACGATGTGAACGGGGCGATGGCGTTGTTTTTCTTTTATTAAGTTGAAGTAGAAAATTGCGGGGAGAGAGACAGACAAAGACACAGATAAAAAGAAGGCACGGAAGAGAGGAAGAAGAAGCAAGATATCTTTTGTCTATGGGGACGGATTTCTTTGTCAACCACCACCAAAAACTGCCGTATGTAGTAAAGGCCACAATTTCCCACTCTTCAATATCTATCTGTGTGCGTGTGTGTGTGCATAAGTATTAAGTATATGTGTGCGTGTGAGCGTGTGTGTGTAGAGAAAAACCCCAAAATTGCCACAAAAAATTTCATCATGCAGGAACACACACACAAACACACGTACATATCTATTATCTATATATTTTATTTGAAAATGTTGAATGCTCCCGTTCCTTCTCCTCCCTGTTTTTTCATCCACTGGAGCTCAAATATAATTTACAATAAGAATTTCCAATGTTTTAAGCGAGATGATTTGTTCACCCTCTGCTCTACTTTAGGATAGGCAGACTATGTACAATGTACATTGTACAGTGTTCATTTTCACTCGTACTATTTTCTGTCATCTTTTTAGTGGGCTCTTTTCTCATCCGACTGCACAAACTAACCCAGTACAAACTAAAGTAAGATATGAGATATAAGCTCCGTATTTGTTATTTGTAAGTTGTAAGTACTACTCACTTTATACATGCTCCACACATACAACATACAATATTCCTCCCGAGTGTCACTTTGGATTTGAATTTATTTTTTTATCAAGTATTTTCCAAGTCCCCTCACTTCCCTTTCCCTCGCTCTCTCTCTCTCTGTTTCTCTCCCAATCTTTTTATCTTTTTCTTTCTCTTGTTGTTGCTGCTACAGTTGCTGTTGCTGTTACTGTTGCTCTGTGTCGTATTAGGAAATTGTGAAATATGATTTAGATCTCTATGAGCTGGTTCCCAGAAGACTAGCACACTTTTCCTTCCTTTGTTCAATGCTCAGTTTTCAGTGCTCATTGTTTCCAGCACAACACTAACTATCACCAACAGAAACAGAAGCAGACCTAGAAAAAAAATACTACACACTACACACTTTATCCAATGAACGTACAACGTATACATGGCACAAGTACGATATAAATGGATCCCTCGTTTACTCTAGTCCTCTATCTTACTCTTATTTACTGCAGTTTTCTCCTTCCTTACAAATTCCTGTCTCCCTATTTGTTCCATGTACAGAGAAACAATCATAAACAAAAAGACAATCACCATTCCAATAATAATAGTAATAATAATAATAAATGGCATCATACATCTATGGCTGTGTAGACTCGTGGAAATATCCGTAAAAGATGCAAATTTTATTTCTCTATTTTTCTCTGTGCTGAATCGAGGAATCAGTTGAGATACAGTGTTAAATTTTCAAGGCTCCGTTATCTTCAAGTTGTATCTCGTGACCTTTTCTGGTTCGGTTTTTAATGTACCACATCTATTAAAATTTAAAGAGGTCCATACAAATACTTGACCAGTTTTGAATTTTGAATAAATCTACTAAATATTGTGTTATTATTATTAGTAAAAAGATCCCTTTGTCCTTTGATATTAAATTCAACATTCAATTGTTGAGCCATGATCCTTCATGAATGATGCACATTGAATTATGAATCAACTTGAGCTCCAGCTTTTGTAATTCCCTTTGACTTTTTTAGTAAAGTATTAGATATATTTACATGCACCGATGCATTAGACAATATTATTGTAAGATAAATTGGTATAAAATATAAAATGTATTTCAAATGAGAACCTTTTTGTATCATCTATTTTCCCAGTTTCTGTTAACCTACATAAATAAATTCATTTAACAAATCATACAGAATTAAAATCCAAACTATTGATTCTCTATTCAATTCTCTATTGTTGCGTTGGATTTGAATAATGACCAAATTCTGGTGATGTATCATAATGTAAGAATAAGTATTAAGTATTAAGTATACTGTGTGAGCTGGCCTTGGCACAGCCAGTGGTATTGAAGGAAAATATGTGTGGGCTCATTCATGATTAAACCAAACCAGACCAGACCAGATAAATTAAATAAATGGAGAATCCATGTATAAAATACATATATAGAGGACAACATACAAAGTACAACGTACAAAGGACAAAGGACATTATAAAAGAAGATTCAATGAACTAAAGTTAAAAAGTTTCTTTGTTTCCTTTTTTCCAGATATTCCATATTTAGTCAATTTATGTTGGTTCTGTTTGGTTTTGGTTGGTTAACTTTTATTCTATCCTGTCCTTTTCTGACTTATCATAGTCATGTCAATGAGTGATAGAATTTTCAAAGTCCTTTCAAAGCTTCAGACTTTTTGTGACGTGATAACAGTAGTCTAGAGTCTAGAGTCTAGAGTTGATGAATGAAATGAATTCAATTAAATTTATCTTATGTCTTTTGCTTTTCCCTCTATTTCTCTATCTGTCTGACGTACTTCATTTATTACATTTTATATATATTTTGTATATTTTGTACATTTGGGAAATGGACAAAAAACACACGAAAGGAAATAGCGGATGAACAAGAAAGTGAGAGCTGAGAACCGGGAACAGGTTTTGTGTCTTTGTGCTTCTTCTTCCTCTTTTGTTTCTTTTTTACAAAACAAACTCCCCAAAGAGTTTATAACAAAGACGAGAGTAGAGTCGAGTATTTAAAATACAAAATACAGTGTAGCGTTCATGAATAAGTAAGAAAAAGCTAATGGCATGAAAATTATCAACCTTATGATATAAATAGAAATAGGTAGATGCATTTGCATTCAACATTCAACATTCAGCATTTTTCATTGAAACAAGGTGGAAAAGTCTCGGAACTTTAATTTTGTTTTTTGTACATGTCATTCATAATATTTATTACCTACTTAGCACAAGACAACGAGCCACTCATGCAGATTTCCGATACAACATTTCTGTAGAAAACAAAGCAGGAAAAGCGAATGGCATAATAAATAAATGTCAATGTTTTTATCCATCTCCATTTTACTTATTATCATGCACAATGCACATTGTACATTTTACATTGTACATACTAAATGTTGAATAAAACAAAAACAAAAGACAAGTTCTTTTGACAGAGATCTTTTTTTTACTGGATGGTATTCAATATTCAATATTTATTCCATTATTTTCTATTGGAAGTCTTTTTTTTTTGCACTTTTCTCACCACCATTAAAAACTGGATATCGGATATCGGCTACACGTGACAACACTTCCTTGCAATTAAATGGATAATAATTGTGGATTGTGTGAGACTCAGCTCTTGTGTGAGACTAATAATGTCAGACGACCAAGATGAATTTCATTGTCATTGTCAACAATCCTCAACCATAAATTTGAGGCCATCAAACGCTATTATATCCAACGTACAATGTACATTACATAAATACCTGCGGTTTGTAGTTCAGCATTTTGATCCTGATTTCTGAGAAGGGAGATGAAATTTTCAGAAGGAGAGGAAATGACA
This sequence comes from Sminthurinus signatus, assembly GCA_019776565.1. Lineage (NCBI taxonomy): Eukaryota > Metazoa > Arthropoda > Collembola > Symphypleona > Katiannidae > Sminthurinus > Sminthurinus signatus. The sequence continues at coordinate 6,407 of JABASP010000516.1, forward strand.
TTGAAAATAACAGTGACAGTGACACCACCAAATTTTTGGTCAGCAACAACATTAAAATCAAAATCAATATCAACATCAACACGAGACACGAGCAACGAGCAAGAGTAGGATTTCAAAAATAGTAGCAAATAGCGAAAGACGAAAGAAGAGATGTCTAATCAGGAATCAGGAGAAAGAGAGAGTTGGCTCGCGTGCTCACTTTTCACTATTAAAGGTGCTCTTACCTCTTACACTATTTTATACGCTTTTACACTCTTTCCCACTCGCATGTCAAGTCTCAAGCCGCAATTCAAGAGTCTAGAGTCTAGAATCTAGAGTGTGAAGAAGGCAAATAAAAAACAAGTAATGGGCAAAAGTACCTGATGAAAAAAATCTCATATCTCTCTCTCCACACTCCACACTCGACTCTGGACTTTGGACACAACCGAGGAAAAGATGTATTCACTTTCATCAGAGCACAGCACCGCAGTTACATTCACAAGGAAAGAGAGGTGAAATTAGAAACAGAAGACGAGTTGGATGTTGGACGTTGGACGGCATTAGATTGGGCTAGTAAATACTCTGGTACGTGCTGAACTGCACTAGACTGGAGATTTGAAACTGGAGACTGCAGACTTGAGAAGGAGAAAAGCTTCCAACTACTATAAATACAACTAAAACTACAACTACTCGTCTTAACACTGCTCTTTATTTTCCTCTTGGAACCTTCTATAATATTTTTCCAACATGTCTCTAAATTTCTAAATTTCACAAAAATCTTAGAACACTTTCATTTTCTTCTAACTTTCTTCTTTTTTTGGTTTATACAAAATGTACATTGTAAATAAAGTTGGAAAAAATCAGAGCCTAATTGGTGCTGTATTAGAAAATTTAATAATTTGATAAACCCATTTAATGAGAAAGTAAGTAGAGAGAAAAAATACAGCTTAGTTTTCCAACGGAATAAAAATACTGCACCTTGAGCATTATACATTATGCGTATCATACTTTATGATGTATGATGCATGAGTTTGGGAGTGATGATGAGAAACATGAAGCAAAAATGATATAATAGAGATTTCATTGAAATTTATGGTGCACAATGTATAATGTTTGTGTTGCTTTCTTCTTGTTGTGCCGTCCGTTCTAAACTAATTTATTTTTGTGAGATAATTCAATAAAGCTGTCGGGAGTATCTGCATTCTGGATTCTGGATCCTTTATTCTGTGGTCTGAATTTTTTGGGTATAAAATACATGAAAAACCATCATGATGCTGATACACTGATACGGCGAGGATGACAACAACGACAATGAATTACAGAATTAGAATTAGAAAGTAAAAAGGATGAGGAGCGGGAGAACTATTTTTCCCTGTTGTTGTTGTTTAGTTTAGTGCATCAAATACCAAGCACCAAAGTACGAATATGTACAATATACAAGTACAGAGAAGAGGAAGACTCTCTTCTCTGCAAAATTCCCTTCATATTTGTATTCTTATTCTCCATGCATGAAAGTTGTCCCTGGTTCTGTAGAGAATTCCGTTGTCCATGTCATGTCGTTTTCCTTGTCCTTGTCGTTCTTGTTCTCGTTCTAGTTCTCGTTGTAGTATATAAAATACAAAACGGCAGTGGTGTAGACAAACGCACTCACATTTATAATAAACTACTCACGCTACATTAACCATAATAATCGTTTTTCATTGGAAACTTTTTTGGCTCACTCTCACTCCATTCTTACACAAAACTCCACGCACACACAACACACAACACACAAACAATGTTTCTCACATATCTTTCCGCTAGTCTACACTGAAATGTGTTCACTAATTCTACATTCTACACAAACCAAACGTCTTCCTCGTTGTCGTTCTTGTTCTCATCTTCCCGTTCGCTCCTTTTCCTCTTTTATATCCAGAAAAACAGGAGAGATAATGTCGCCCGTCTCCTACAAAACCAACAGAGAGTATAGAGCTGAGTTAAGTCTACATCTACATCATTCTATCATACTTATTTTTTCCTCTCTGGAACAGTAAAGAACATGAGCATAAAACTAAAACTGGATAAAAAACACACAGTAAAGAAGAATGAAGAATGAGGGATGAAAAATCAGAATCAGAATCAAACAGCAAAGAAGAACAATCAACATGCATTAATTTACTATAGATTGTCTCCATGTTCTTCCCAAATCATCCCCATAAAAAGAGGGTACAATTTATTTTGAAACTGTGTGTATATGTGTAAATTGTGTGTAAGAAAAGCTTGTAAAATTCAGGTAGGTATTTTACATTACACCATCGTCATTTACGCCGGGTTTATTCACAGTACATACAATGACAACGACAATGACAATGACAACGGCAATATAAAATGTAAAATGGGAATGGGAAATGGGTATTAGGTATTAGGTAATAAAAGGATGGAACAGCGTCCAAATTGCCGCCACCACCACAATCTAAATCTTCCACAAACGAGGAACGAGAAAAGAGAAAAGAGGAAGGAGCCAGCTCAAAAATGTCCCTGTATAATGTATACTGTATAATGAACATGATTCAGAGCTCCGGACTCCGTATTCAGAATTTGGAAACAGTTGCCAAGTAGGCAAATTCCTATGTAAAAAGTATGCAGTTTTTACTTTTTACCAGATTTCACATTTGATAGACCACAGAGGATTTCAGTAAAGAAGCCAGAAAAACTATCTGTAGAAAGTAGAAAGTATTTTGTACTTTATGGTACAGAACATACAGTATACAATACATGTACAAAAAAAACTAATTGACGCTAAAGACATGAATAATTAATAACTATACTTTTAAGCTCCTGTTAAAAATGTTCATGGTTGTTTAGAGCATTAAAAAGTACATTAAAATTCTGCATCTTGCATCCTTTTAAAGAATGAAGGATGAAGTAGGGAAAAGATTTATTCCTCTGAAATCTGGAACAAAGACAGAATCTGGAAACTGGAGTGGACTGTGAACTGAATTGGATTTAAGATTTGAGGACTCTCAATCTCAGACCGTAGATTGTAGATGGATAATTTCAGATGGATGTAAATAGTACAATAGTATTTATAGATGGACAAAAATTACCGAGAAGCAAAGAAACAGAAAGAAACAAAGACCGGGGACCGGAGACTAGAAACTAGCTAGTCGAGACTCAAAAATAAGAATACAACGGAAAGTGAAACAAGGAAGAAAACGAAAGCGAAAAAAATGAGGAAAAAAGAGAAATCCATTGGAGCCAAGTTGCCGGGAGTTTTCCCTGCGGAAGGAAGATATAAAGTTTGAAAGGAAAAACGGAACGGGAAAAGGAAAGACAAAGGGCAGAAAAAAAGAACTACTTTCTACTTTTTCCTCTGTTCCATAGGATTTTAGAGAAAGGAAAACGGAGCGGCGGAAGAGCAAAAAGGTTTTTAATTTTTAAACAAGAATTCAGGAAATATTGAATAAATTATTGTAAATCGCTTCGTTCTCTTGTGTCTTTTGGGGAATTGTTCACTGTTCCTCGTTCGCTGTTCCTTGTTCGTTGTTCGTGCATGCAATCTCATCCCAATTCCAAATCCGAATCCAGTCCAGACTCCGGACTCAACATATACTTATACTCTTACATGTGCTCCTCCGGATGCTTGTTTCCTTTTTGCCTTTTTTCCTAAAATAATCTTTCTACATTCTATATATGCAGCGTGAGCGGCTCTCCACTCTCCATTTTACATTAAAAACTAAAATCCAAAATCCCATTCCAAAGCCCAGAGTTTACAGTTTAGTGTTTAGAGTGTAGCCTAAATTTTAAAATGGTTGGCTACCAACTGAACATTCCAAGTAGAAAATAGAACAAGGGATACGAATTGAATCAAGACTCAAGACTGAAGACTGAAGAATCAAGAGTCATTCATCTTCTTCTTCCTCTTCTTTTCTCTTTCCTTCTCAAGTCCCATTCTTTTTCCTCGTGTCTCCTCGTCTCACTGGTACTTGAAACTTGAAAGTTTAAAATTGGAACAAAAGGAAAACAAATTATTACGACTATTCTTTCCATCTTACCATCTTCCTTCTCTTGATTCTTGATTCTTTTTTCTCTGGCTTTTTCTTACCAAAGTACTGATTCCCGATTCCTGATATTTTGAGCTTAAGTTGTGATTTAGAAGGGAGTTTATGGGATTTTCCTCCCTTTTGAAATTCTCTGTCTGTCGAATACAAATACGGAATAGCAAAGACGTTGAAATATTGTCGTCGTCCTTGTCTTTGTCCTTGTATAGGGCTGAAAACTGAAGAAAAAAAACGGCAAAAATAGCTGGAAGAACTGGAGCTGGAAGTTGGTACAGGAGTGATGAGTGAATTCATGGGATAGTGAAATAAGTTGCGAGAGGGGACTAAAATCCAAAAGCCAGCAACTGAAAATGAAAATGAAAACGGAGAACAAAACCCGAAAATGAAGAGATCAAACGTCGAGATTCGACATATCCATCTGAGATCTGAGGAGCAATAGACAATGTCAATTGTACAATGTACAGTGCATATTCACCCAAAATCCAAAGCAAAAGTCACAACTGTATACCTATGCATAACGTGTTTGTTTCGTTCTAACTTGGGTGATAGAGACACATCATCATCATCATCAGTAGCATCAGTATCATCTCATTCACACAGTGCGACTTTGCAAACTCCCTCAATAATCTGATAGTTTAAAAGCAAGAGAGATGAATCCACACTTTCCATTCCCGATGATTCGAAAGGATTCGTTCCTTTTCAATCCTTGCTGGAGGATCCAGAATCCGGAATCCAGGAGAATGAGTTGTTTTGTTACTGTTGTACATGGGTTTTGGACTCGTGTGGTATAAATGGTACATGTTAAATGGTAAATGGTAAATCGGGGAGAGAGTGTAATATATATTGTCTCGGGCTCTCTTTATCACTATTAAATATCTTAATTATAGCCACCCTTTCTCCGTCTCCCACACCACGCGTACACTTACTTATGTACTGTCCTCTGTACATTTTAGATACATGTATACGTATAAATACGCAGAAATAAATCCTGCAAACACAAAACTACCTCCGTTTCATCCTAAACACAATCCACACTCTCCATAATAAAATGTGAATCTCCAATCTCAAATCTCGAATCTCGGGCCTCCAGCCTCCAGAAACAGAGTAACAGAAACAGAGAAAGAAGAGGAATCAAATTAATGATTCTGTTCAAAATAGAATAGAATCCAAACTACTTCACTGTGGATTACACATTTCCTATTTCCTCGTCCCTATTCTCACCTCCACAAAAATACTGATACATAACAAGTGAATGTACATTGTACATTAAGTATCCTATAGATTGTAGTATTTTCGTAAAGTTGGAGATCCAAAGTTCCTTGAGTGCACCTTCTTTCTTTACTTGATTTTACTCGTTTTGAAATATCAAAGAGGGAGATGGAAATGATCAGAAACCATGAACCAGGAACACGTATAAATGTAGTGCGTGAACATTGTACACTATATATTTTACATACATGTGTGGAGAAGTTTTCTTGATAGTTGAAAACTTTTGACCTCTCCACTCTCCAGATAGCCATTATCAAAAACAACTACTCTCATCCCTTCAACGCACACATAGATTATGGACATATGTATCAAGTATCAAGTATAAAGTGTACATTGTACATTGTACATGGAGCTCAATCTTGTTTCTTGTTCCTTCTTCCTCCTCTCCAAGCTGTACAAAATGCACAACTTGCTCCAATATAGATATTTACTATGTTATTATGTATGTTGCCGGGCGGTGCGTATAACTGTGTATACAAAGATATTAGCCATATAGTTATGTATGAACTTGGTTGCGTTAGTTCTTCTCCATTAACTTTGACAAGGCTACACAGTATACAGACTGGATAGTGGATGCTGGATGCTGGATGCTGGAGAGAGAACAACTCAATGTTCAATTCATTCATTTATTCATATATGCTCACACTGTATTATTGTATTATATATCATGCATATGAAAAAGGATAAATGTACAGTGTACAGGGTATACTTTGTACTTTGTACATGCTGAAGTATATATGTAGATAAAAGATAAATAGATGAAATCCACACACAAACAGAAATACAACTAGAGCATCCACAATCCACATGCAGCCAACAAACAAACCAGGGAAAGAAGCTTAATGAACTTGCAGTGCAGTGCTGGATTCTGTTTCTGTGTTCTGTTCATTCATTATACAGAATAAGGAATACGGATATGCAGATATATATTCGTAAAATACAGACAATACAGACGTGGGATGTAAAACAGGAGGACTATTGTAATAATAATTCTCTCCTCCAGCTCTGGCTCCTGCTTATTATTATTTAACGAGCCAGTTAATTTTCATTTAGCATGGGGGAATTAAAATAATTCTTACTTATTGCAAGTCATTTGTACTTGGGATGTCGAGTCGACTCTGGTGAATCCTCACAACGTACAGTGTACAGTGTACAACTTCCCTACTGTCTGTTGGCTGTTGGCTGTTGTCTCTTTTCTCTTTAGTCTGTCGACTGTTGACTGCTCACTGCTTACTGCTGATTGGTGGTTGTTTGGCTGTTGGCTTGTGTTGACGTCATTATGACTCAACAGGGATTTCAGAATTCAAAACTCAAAACTCAAAATAATATGAAGCGACTTGCCCGTGAAAATAAAGATGATGGAACTTTTGATGTCTGGTGGTTCTTTGGAGGTTGGAGCTTGGAGCTTGGATTTCAAATTCCAGGATCAGGAATGTGGGATTTATGAAGATGAAAATGGTGCTGGTGATATTGATATTTATGTAGATGAGTAAATAAATATTTGGAGAAGGAAGAGACAACTGTAGAAGTAGTATGCATGTAGCTACATTTTATAATTATAGTCTATAGTCTGGAGTACAAAGTATAAAGTACACTTGTGGCTGATATTCGAATGTGCATTTAATTTACATGTACATGTATTTATTATATGATATGATGTGATGTGACTCGACTAATTTACTAGCTCCAGCACGGCCTAATACCTAATAATACCTATTTTGTGTAAAGTACAAAGTTTAAAAGTCCACACACGGGATAATGAGATTTACACTGTTTGATACAATTTATTAGACTATTTGTTTAAAATCCGGCTCTGCACTACATTACAATTAACAACGCCCGCTTTTCATTATACATTTAGTTGATATTTGATATTTGGATTTTGGGGTTTGAATTTTGAATCTAAGTGTGTTTTTGTGTTTTACATTTTATGCATTTATTCAACCTTGTATTTTGTAGCAACCAGATACACATACAGATGTGAAATGAACAGCATACGAACAATATTTGAATAGGCTTAAAACTTGAACATAAATAAGTATTTTAGATTTCAGAGTTCTAAGAATTGTTATTGTCAAACAATATTTTTATCATCAACTGTTCATAGTTTCTATCTTGTATCATTGATTTAAACTATTTATTCATACATATGTAAAATGTACACCGTCAATTCGTCAATCAAGTGTTTACATTCTGATTGAGTATTTAAATATCAAGTAAATAATACCTAATATCTAAAAGCTACAAATATGCTGTGGAAAAGGACAGAAAATCCACTTTTTATCTTCCGCATTTTACTTTTATTTGTTTTTCCATTAAAACTTGTTGATTAACATTTGGGACGAGTACACATTTAAATGAAAATATTATTATTAAATCATAATGTTAAATAATTGGAAATTTCTTTTGAACATTTTTTATTGTACAAATTGACAAAAGTATGAGCATATCTGTATTTTATTGGTTGACTTTATATTTTATATGTAACCGAAGAATTTACGTGCTTGTTCATTTACACAACCTTACCATTAACAATAAGCTTTAACGCAAGAATACACGAATGATGTAACAGAAAACAAAATAATAACATACAACAGAATATAATTTTGAATTTTCAAGTTCTAGTCTAGAGTCTAAAATATACGGAGTGCTTATATAATAATATTATCATTGGATTTACGATGTACAATGTACCATTTACTGGTCAATGTACAAAACATGCATGTATCTATTTACTATTTACATAAACTAGGGAAACTGTCAGCCCTGTTTAGATTATCTGTACATTGTGCATTGTGCATTGTACATATTATGTAGATGTTTTAATATGGATGGAATTAAACAAGAGCATTCCTTAAGATAATATTTGACTTGAATTTATTTATTATCTAAAACAGCCAACTTATCCTTATGTAGGCAATATTTGTCGTCCTTCCTGAAGATACCACGCCAAGTAAAGCCAAGCTATGCCATACCAGATCTGATTCGATCAGCGCCGAACAAACCAAGGGAACCACGAGAAAATATTGAAGGGTTCTTGATTCTTGAAGAGGAAAAAGAAATGAGCGTGGTGAACCGGGCTATGAAATTGAAACTATGCGAGTTTCCAACGAGTTGGAAAAGGCAAAACATAATTGCATTCCATTGTTAACCCATATTGCCGTCGTCACTCTGGAACTAGATCCAGACCCAAACTCCAAACTCTTCCATATTCCATCTCTCCACTCCAACTTAATCAAATAGCAAATAGTTTCACTCTTATTACACAACACACAACACAGAGAGCTACAGAAATAAAGAAAACTATACAGTATACAGTGTACAGTGTACAGTGTACAGCTGTAAAATGTATAGAAGGAAATCCAAAACTGTTTCCATCTACTAAAATTCCAGGCAAATAATGATAATAACAATATGGAGAATGGAGAATGGAGACTGGCGAGCTTCACGGAGAGGATCAACGTGAAACGTATATAATATTATACAGAGTACAGAGTACAGAGAAACTAGCTTATTATTTGTGTAGGAGTATGCTCAATGTTCACAACTCGCATTCTTGATTCGCTCCGCTCATTTACCAAGTAATTGCAAAGGGAGTTTAATTTACAGACAGATTTAAAACTTTAACAGTCAAATACAAAAGAGTACGCTTTTAATATGTAGAACAAAGTATCCATGTTCTATGTTCTATGTGGTATGCAGTATTCATGTCGCACCACTTCTTACAAAACATGTTCTCTTACTACACCGCTTAACTACAGTTTGGCTTTGGCTTTGACTTTGGACTCGGATTCGGATCAAATTTTCCAAGAATCTTTGTAATACATTTACCTAATGAAACATGAAAGTGGTCCTTAAAAACTTGGATGAACAAGATTAGTGGAAATTTCAAACTTATTATTCTACACTCATATTCAAAAGTAAAATAATTCCAAAGTAATTCCAAAGTAGATGAATAAAAATGTGTGTAAGAGAAGATTTTTTTGCAAACATCTTGTACAATAATTCTGATCCAAAATATAATATTAGAGCTGATCATCCTTGAAATCAATTTGAGTATCAATATCAATATCCATCACATTTTAAAGCTTACACAGAAATTACCAAAATATAATAATAATTTTTGATAAACTTGAAGCATTTTCATAAAAGTATATCATTATCATCCATGCATATTGTAAATATGTACTTGTGGAGATTGAGGATTCAGGACACATACTATATGCACTGAAGTATAATACAGTAAAAGAGATGATAAAAAAATATTCCGGGGACACTTTTGATGATAAGAGTGTTAGCTTTTGATAATTATAAGAGATAAATCTCCCTGTTGAATTGTATGTATAATGTATATTATGTCTAGTACTGAGTGTTGAGTGTTGAATGTTGAAGTAAGGGCTCATAGCTCATAATAAGATTGTATTTATTTACTTTGAGTCATTCAAAGTAAATTCTTCCTTCCCTTTCCTTCCCTGGAATGAGCATAAGCTGTCCATTGTACAAAATACAAAGTACAGAAGATGATGCAGAGACGCACAGTAGATATACGATATACAAAGATAATTGCGTCAAAGATGTACTGCACTGACAATGAATTTGAATCTGAACCTGAATCTGATTTTTTTCATCCCCAGTCGTCATGTATCAAGTATTACGCACATTTAAGTACATTGAACATTGAACAGAGTCTCAGGAAAAAGAATCTCATGCAATATATCTCCTATGTATATATATATAAATTAGATAACCATCTATGTATATAATATAGAGAGGAGTAGGAGAAAAAATGGGCAAGTATATAAGATTTCCCTACATACTAGTAATAATGGAGACTGGCTGTGTAATCCGTAATCGAAATTGGATTTGAGCCTAAAGCTCAAGCTTGTGAGCATTTCATTTGAAGGGAAAGGAAAAGTAAAGACGAGGAAAGGAAAGCAAGGCGCTTATACATGTGCAATGTACATCGTACATGTGTATGAATGGTAATGGAACCGGAGAGTGAATAAAAGGGAAGAGGCCTTTGGAATAGCTATATTCACAGACAGAGAGAGACAGGGAAAGATAGAGATGGAGAATAGAGGATAGACCGTGTGTCACGATAAAAACTTGGCTGACATTATTCTATGCAATTAACTAGGCCTAATAACTCTCCAGAGCCTTCAGATTGATGCTTATTTGAATCCATGAAACTCAACTGATCCCAATAATTGCGTGAGGATTATGCATCTTTTCCTCCTTCCACATTTCCAAATTCATCTCATTCCAGGATCCAGAATCCAGGAGCAGCAGCAGGATCTCCTTTCTCCTCGTCTTCTCCTTTTTCTTTTCCTCCTCCTTTGACTACAATGGCTGGCTGGCTAGCTGGCAGTGAGCAGTGGGTTCTGTGACGTTACCCAAGGAAATATATTCATGAGTATTATAAAGCTATCTATCTCCGAGATACATGTACTCCACATTTGTACGCTGTGCATCTACAATCTACAGTGTACAGTATGAAGTAAAAGTATAAAAATAATATATGCACATCAGTTTCATACATAGATATAGAAAGTAGAAAGGGTATTACATCGATGACACGGCTCTCCTCCAAATTACACTGTACTACATTACATTTCCCCTAAGTTCTTCACTCTACATGTGTACATTATATTATATATAATAAAGATGCATCTATATTTATATCTATGAATGCATAAAAATGCATTAGTACTTTGAAAAGAACTTTGAAAAAGAACTGGGCAAGATTAATCATAGAAAATGAATGAGCCTAATTCAGCCCCGCTTAAATTAAATTCAGGGACAAAAACTAAGTCACTAAATGACAGTGCAGATTTTCCTTTACTTCTTAATGTCTTTCTGCCAGCCTCACAGTCAGTCAGTGTCGGTCATCTGCAAGTGCTTTCTCCCTCTCTCTTTTTCCTTTTGATTGGGATTTTGATGAGCTTGATCCATGATTTAATCATATTTAATGCATTTATTCTACACTGTACACTGAAAACTCTAAACTTTACGCTTTAGACTCCCTGTTTCGAAATCAGATTAATAACTATATTTGTACACAGAGTGTATTTTGTATTTTGTAATATTTACCATTTACTATTGACACTGTATTTTATTGTGCCCTGTGTACTGTGAAAACGGGAAACTGAATCCAGTTATCTCTCTAAAATCTACAATCTACCATCTAGAATTTAGAATGTACAAAGTAAAATCTGAAATCTGCAAAGTGTAGCCTCCAACTTTCATCTAGCTTCATTTAGTAATTGTCTCTCATCATTCTCTCTTCCTACAGTCTATAGATGCACAATGTACAGAGTTTACATCTAGAATCTGGAGTATAAAAAGTTAAAAAACTGTCTCCATGAAACTGATTTTGCCTCCAGAAATAAATTAAAGCCGTCGTTTACAGAGAAAAAGAGTCGGAGTTGGAGTCGGAGTCGGGATAAAAGCGTGCGTCGTTTGTACCTATATGAGTGTGTACAGCGTATAGTGTATAGTTTAGTTTGTAGTTTGTACGAGACCAGTATTAAGGATGATGAGGGAGTAAAGCGGGACTCGTTTCATTAAGCACGGAACATGAGCTTAGATTTGAACTCTCACTTTTAAAGCCGGCTGTTGGTTCCAAATACAAATGCAGTGGATACATATTACATGTTACATATCTGGTGCTAGTTCTAGTGAAATCATGGAATGAGTGAGTGAACGAATCCCGGCTTCATTTCATTTTCTCAACGACTTTAAGCCCTTTGAGCTTCCAGTCCAAGTTTACACGAAACCCAAAACGAAAACTCTGTCCCTGTCTCTTTTCGTCTCTCTAACACACGGACACACACACACACACACTTATATGTATACGCACAAATAGTGTGTGTGCGTCAAAATCCCGGCAACTCAAGCACTTCAGCCTCCAGAAAGGATTTTACCCTGTTATTTTTATTACCAGTTGCTTGCATGCAGCATAAAGTATACACTATATGTGTAATGTGTAAACGCCACACACTCAAACTCTGGATCAGACAAATAGAAACTTGAGTTTGCTGTTGCTGTTAGCACTAAAAAGTAAAATGCAACAAAATGAAAAGTAAAATTACTCCATCCTCCTTTGTTACTTTGTTACATGTCAAGTCCAAAGTCCAAACGTAGAGTAAAATAAAACATAATGTGTAAAATACAGAGCGTATTCAATATTCAGTAGAAAGTAAAAAGTCACAACTTCATGAGCCATGATTATTACTCCTTTTCCATAGGTTTGTTTCTTTTCCGTCTTTCAAAAAGCTCACCATTCATCTATCTATTTTCCTCCGTTTCACCGGGAAATTGTCAAAGAGCGTGACTCTTAACTTGTGTCTTGTAAATAAAAATTGATCGACTGTGGTGAATTAAATTGTGTGTATAGTGTATATTGTACAGTGTATGGATATGAATAAAAAGTCCTACAGATGATCAGGAAGAAGATTATGAGAAACGCATGAGAAGTATTATTTTTCCTTCTCTGGTGGTGGTAAAAATGCAAATAAAAATTGTTTTCATGTCCCATGTGCTCATGCCTTAAAGCTTCTTTAAAGTATGCATTTAAAAATGTATTTTGTGCATGATGTGTAAAACTACTGTGGGATTTTGTACATTTTCATGTAAACCTGAAAGAAGAGCAAAAGAGAGTTTCTCTGTACTTTGTACAGATGAACAATTTTTATGCTTAGCATATGTGTGAAAGGGAACAGGAACGGAACGGGAAATTATGGTATAATAGAACCTCTTTACTCTTTCCTCTCTTTAGTAGTTAGTAGTGAGCTCTTTAGTCAAGTTTGGAGCTTCATTTTTAAGGGCGGCTCGTCTGATTTTCACTTCCTGTTTATGTTTACTGATGAATGTGAACTATAAACTCAAATACAATAAAAAGTATTAAAAATGTAATACTTGATTTTTTACCGTATGAAAATAACTTAAAGTTCCTCTGAATAAAAAATAAACTGTCCTGACTAAAACTGAACTTGTTTTTCATGAAAAGTTGTCACACGAGCATGAGCATTGAGAAATAAATGAAAGTAGGAAAATAAAAAATGGCAATGAATTTTGACTCTTGAATCTTTTGAGTCAGAAACAAAAACTAAGATTTTACCCTTCTTTTTTTATTTTTTGTGTCCTAGTTCTGCGATTCATATTGGGAGTTGGTAGTAGATCGTGGCTGATTGTAATAAAAAGATTGAGAAAAATTGTGATAGAAAAACTGCTGAAAAAATAAAACCCTGACTTTGCGTTTTTGAGTTTAGAGTTTGGTGCAAGTCTGAATTGAGAATTTTACTCTTTTACTCTTTTTCCTCGTTTCAATTCGTTGAGTAGAGTTTTTTAGTACGCGCGTATACGTTCTACTTACTGCATTTTTATTTTTCTAGTCTTTTCTACTCCTGACTTTTTTACACGAGCAGTCCAACAGTCCCATGTCCATTCTGTACACAAGCAAAACTGAAACTGAAAGCTTGGTATATTTGGTGGTTGAAATCGAAAATGGGGCAAAAACCGCACAATCTGCTTCTTCTCCTTTTTCCGCAAGTCGAATATCGAAAGGTTTGAAGAAAAACAAACGAGAGAATTCCCCGAGGACTTCTTAAAAACACAAATATGTGAAACTTTAAATGAGAATGCAAAGATTTCATTCCTTTGATTCATTTTCTTCTAACAAAAGGTATTCGTTACTTGTTACTCGATAGTCGACATGGATACTTTTTTGGCAGCCGAATTCATTTGTGTACATATAAATTGCTCGTTTAAAACTATACCGTTACAATTTACAAATCTTTAATGTGTAATTTATGTACAACCTTTGTTTTATTATTTCATAAAAAGCAGAGTGGAGTTGAGCACTTGAGTAATTTGATGAATGGTCGATGGTGCATGTAGATAACTGAAGTGGCAACAGGCTAAAAGTGGAGACTGGCAACTGGCGACTGGAGAAGCAAGAGAACAAGTTGACATTGAAACTGGAAAGTTTAACATTGAACATTGAACAGTTCATTTATAAAACCCAAATTAAGCCATTTTCACACGAACCAAGAGCTCAGACAGAAACTCTTTGATAAATTTCCGTTCCATGATGTAAAATAATACGCCACATGTATTAAATATTAAGTATTTTGTATTTCTCATGTACATGTACAAGGTACATACAAGTAGTAAAATATATAAATGAACAAATCAAGTGTAACTGTAAAAGAGGCAATAAATTATTTGAGCCTGTAAGAGATAAAGAGAGACAGAGTGTGAGTGAGTGAGTGGAGTAATAAGAGCAATAGAAAAATGATATCAAGTAAAAGCTCATCTTTGAGAATGACCCGGGGTAAAGAGGAATAAAGAATGAAGAATGGAGAAGGTATATGTAAAACTTGAAATGGAAAGGCTTTTTAAAGACGACGACAAGGAAAACGACAAGTAGTAAAGGGACAAGAGAATATAAGGAGTAAAAAAAGAAGAAGGAGAAGAAGAATAAGAAGCTTGTAAGAAATAAAGAAGAAGAGAAAGGACAGAGAGGTTGAGTAAGCTGTACAAACTGCATCTATATATCTGTATTATTACCATTACGCTCATTATTATTACTATTATTATTATTATGAGGATTGTTGTAGTTGTAGATACAAGATAACATTTCCACAGCTTTTCTGTTTCTGTTTCTCCATTCTCCAGTCTGCAGTCTCCATATCTACACATAACACACAACACACAGTTAACAGTTACACATCCTCCCTTTTTATGACTTTTTCTTCATCTTCATCTTCAGCTTCTTTTCGCCTATTCCCTCTTATATTAAAATTTTGACATTCGCTCTCCGTTTTTACTGGCCCTGGTTCTAGTTTTAGTTATGATGCTTGATGCTCACTCTGATTCTCTCCGACTCTACTTTACACTCACTCACTCACAAATCTCAGGATGGCTCGACACTCAGAATTCAACGTCTTAAAAGTCTAAAGTCTGAACTCTCCTGAACTTTGTTCACCCCTTCTCTTAAAAATCCAGAGTAATGGATGGAATTTTTCTTCCAGTACAGAATAAAAGTACAAAATACAAAATACAGACACAGATACAGATAGTCGTCCCTTAATGTGGATTTTATGCCCAGATATTACATAACCTATAACACATATCCAGCATCTAGTATCCAGGATACATGTAGGGAATTTGGAGGAATGTGTGTGAGAGAGTGTAAAATGTATCGTAGAATGAAGGAGGAAAAGTAGTAAAAGTATAGGAAATTTGGTTGTTGATGATTTTTCCACGTAAATGACGTTCATGGGTTGACAGCTGATGGGAATGTGTTGAGATTACTTCGCACAAGCCCGCAATTACACGTTCCGTTTCAGTTTAGAGCAACTCAGAACTGAAAAGAGAAGAGAGCAGAGAAGACAGTGCGTGTTTTGGTGTGAGTGTGACTCTGTTTATGGAGGGTAGAAAGAGAGTCAAAACAGTTGTTTTACGGAAGCTGAGACTCATTTATGTATTAGAGTTGAGCATTAAGGTTCATTGTGGATTGTGGATTGTGGAGTAAAGACCATGCGTCTTGAGTTTAGAGTTTAGAGTTTAGAGTCTCGAGTCTTGATAGATAGTAAAGTGGTGAGAGATTAGAATATAATGTAGGATATATTGTGGATTGTGGAATGATGATGAGTCTTACAGGCTCCAGCTGGCTGGAGCTGGAACTAAATCTGAACCTGGAAGTTGTTACACATACATAAAATAAAGAAGGAGAATAAGACAGAAGTTTGCATTGGAATTTCGACAAATGTATCTTCTTTATACATTTAAATACATAAGTACAGAGGGGAAGAGTGCCGTTCAAAACTGTGGAAAAGATTTCTATTTTCTATTTTCCAAGTTGAAATCAGGGAGGGATTTTTGAGTGAGTGATTGAATGAGTGAGTGCTACGGTTGTGTGTTGTGTGTTGTGTGCTATCACATGAAGAACGAAGAATGAAGAATGCTCAAGGAATAAAGTTATCGACCATTTCCTACTTTTCTTACTGCACTGTTGTCCCTTTTCCCTTTTCCATTCTGAGCAATGAGCAATGACAAAACAGGAAAAAGAGAAAAAACTTCTCATGTACAGAAAGCAGAAAGATGTAGCAACTTTTTTCCATTATGAGAGATGCAACATACAATACAAAACATACAGAATCTAGAAGCCTCAAAGTCTCAAAGATTGTATTGAACACACGTTCTGACTTTGAATAATGATTCTAATTGAATGGCATTTCCCTACAGATATTTTGCCCCTTTTCCAAATTCTTTGACTCGTTTCCTTGGGATTCATCACATATCTACTATTTATATTCTATATATTTATATTTTATATGTACATTACGCATAACCTCACAGAGAATACAGAATTACTTAAAGTAAGGAATCTTTTTAATATAGTAGATTATTTCCAGAGTATCACAGTCTAGACTGAGAATACTGCATTAAAAAAAGATACAAAATTAAAGTTTTTCATGTGTAGGCATATTTTTCTAAATACTGACTACTGACTGTTCAAATTGTGTAGAATTCATCCAGTTTAAACATGTTTTATACACACTCTATGAAAAATAGGAAAACAACAAATAACAAACTGACACTTGTGTGATTTATTGATTTATACGTATACGGCTCCTGATTTTTGTTTCAACAAATAAAATTCAACCACGTTTATTTAATTAAATGCTCCTGTCAACTAGAAAATTCGCTGTGTTTGAACTCCACTGTGAAAATTGATACTAAATCAAATGGGAGATTGAAACTGAAACTGATCTGTGGCAGGATGAACTGAATCAAGAATGAAAAGAATGGGCGACTGGACGTGATTTCAGTTTTTTTCTTCTTTCTTTCTGAGAAGGATATTTGATATTTGGATCCTTGTTGTTCAAATGTCCGTAATCACAATCGAATTAGATGATGCTTTGTCCGATGGGGAATCCATGTGCTATTTGCTATTTGCTACATTTTATTTGGAACGGATTGGATTGGACCATGTACTCTTCATTCTTCATTCCCATTGTCCAACTGGTTCTCGATCTCGTAGTAGTTGTAGTCGAATGTGTAATGTGTATCTGTGTCCGCCTGTCTGTCCATCCGACTGATCACATCACATCATACTGACTGATAGATGTACAATGTACAGTGTACAGTGTACAACTATCTACAATTCCCTTTTCACACTTCCCATTTTCCACTTTCCCCGATTTGTAGACTGTGGATTGTAGATTGTAGATACACATGAACTGGCAAAAAAATAAAAGTGGGATTGGAATCCGCGAGTTTGAATTCCAGTCGGAATTCCTTCACTCCACTTTAATCGCACCAACTTCCCTCAAACATTCTCACACACAACTTGACACCACCTCCCACTTGACAATCCGTCCCTTCCTATAAATTCCTCGTCCTCTTCAGTTTCCAGTTTTTATCTCTCTCTGTTTTCTTCTTCCTTTCAACGCATTTTCCCTACTATTTTCAACATTTGGAGGTAGTAGGGGAAATCAAGGAAGTCGATCATTCCTCTTGCTCAAAAGATTCACCAAACTTGCTTGATTCTAGATTCTAGATTCCAGTGATTCTCATGTGCCTATGTGTTCCACGGCTACTTTTTCAGATTCCCACATTTATTTCCAGTATGAGAAAAATAGGGAAAATTGTACTTGTAAATCCGAGTAAAGTAAATTATTCCTGCAATTTAATCACAGAAATCACAAACTCACAACTGACAATTTGGTAGTCAATAGATAATCATGTAAAAAAATAATAATACGCATTACACATGGATCAAATTATTACAAATTGTAAATAATTCGAACTCATGTTTCAGAATTTTATATAGTTTGTACTTATAGTTTTCAATCGTCTAGTGAATTTTTAATTTTGTTAAGATTTACATTTCACATTTCATTCACATTAATATAAAATGTACAAGAGAGAAAAATTTTATTTTGTGTCTTCTTCGTCTATTTAAAATTTACATCTAGAATCTAGAGTTTAAAGTCTTGTCTCAATGCTTTTTTCCTCATTCTCATTCCTCCTGTTCCCCGTTCAAAGAGAAGTGGGGTGTAGAGCGAAATGTGAAATCTGTGTATGAAAGACATTCATATATAAAAAGAATCCTGAACAAGGGAACACAATTATGAGGATGCTTTGGTTACGGCTACAGTTACGGTTACATTTATGGTTATGTCATGTCATGTGGACAAAGCATAATATTTCTTTTCGTATTCCTGTTCCTCCCATCTCCTGTGTAATATCTAATGTCTTGTGTCCGTATTCCGTATTACTACACAGTTTGCAGTGTGCATACACAATCATCTGAATGTCTTTTTCCTTTCTTCTGTGCTACAGTTTTTTGGTTGCCCGTCTTACTGCTATACTTACATGTGGCGTGTAGCATGAGTTTGTAGCCGAATTAATATGTTATTATGCTCTCTCTTCTGTCTTCTGTTTTCAGGGTGCATATTGAGTGAAGCACGGAATACAGAATACAGAATTTGGAATATGAATGGAAATGGAAGAAGAAGGATGGAGGCTTGTGAATGGTGAAAGTAGAAAGTGGAAAGTAGAAAGAGAAATTGCGTTACTGTGCGTTGCTTTGGTTTGGTTTTGGTTTGGTTAGTAAAATGAAAGATGGAACAGTAGCAGAAAAGCAGGAGGAGTATTAGAGGAAGCCAAGATTTACATATGAATGATCAAAATTGTTCGGGATGTGAGAAAGGGCTAAGAAAAGGAGGAGGAAGAAAAGGAGTCGCCGGGATTTGAAAAGTGAATATGAAAAGGAAGGAAATGTGGAGGGAAATGGAGAAGTAGACAAGTCGATGTAAAATCCAGGAGAAAGGAGTCTGGAGTCTGTGCGCTGTGTGTAATGCTGAAAGTTGAATGTTGAATGCTGAATGTTGAATGCAGGTTGCACATAAAGGGAAAAGGAAAAGATAGGGCAGAGAGAAAATACAAGTAAATTATTTCCGATTTACATTTTGCCCATTCACCTCAGCATCAGCATCACAGAATCTCTCTACTTTGCATTCATCCAGTAAGCCACAATCCACCAGCTCTTCTCTCTCTCTCTCTGATTCATTCACATCCTTTCTTTTTTTCTCTCCGTCTGTGTATTGTGTGTGTACTTTCCCTTTACTTTCTCCTTCGTTTCTGCCATCTGATGCCAGACCGCGTCAAACCAAACCGAACCGAAATAGAATAGAATGAAACAGACTAATACCACACACAAGGAGCTATAAAATCATCATTTTCTACATTTTCCATCTTTACATGAATCCTCCGTTCTCCGTTCTCCATTCTCCATCTTCGTTTTTAGCACAGGAAAAACTCACTATAGTAGATCCGGATCCGATTTGGTTTCCGGATTTTGGATTTGAAAATTCCTTGTTATGTAATATAAGACTGGTGCTACCATTTTTCAGGATCCCTGTTCAATGTTCAGTGTTCAGTGTTCAATATGTTGGGCGCATAGGGAAATGTGCGTAACGTCTAGTGTCTAACGTCTAACGTCCCACCATCAATTTTTTAACTTATCAATATTTTTTGTGTTCGGCCGTCAACCATCCTCATCCTCCGCATCTGTCTGAGCCAAAAAAATAGTATGTAGTATGTACGTCTGAGACTGAGTCGGAGTCGGAGTCAAAACAGGAAGGGAAAAAACGGAGGAAACCAGAATATAAATACAGCACAGCAACAGAGGCAATACCGTAAGCTCTTAGTGGATACTGGATATACTAAATACTCTATACTCTATATCTGTAGATTATATTATACTTTTTATTATACTATATTTTTTATGCACAATATTTTATATATAGGGAATTCACCATCTTCCATCTTCCATCAAAATATCTTTACGGTGCTTCTCCTTTGTGTGAGGGAACAACAGCAACAACTACACTGTATACTGTATATTGTACAAGTCAATATTATGTATGACGTTGTACTTTGTACCGGTTTTCTCCAAAAAATTCTACATGAAGACTCTAGACTCTGGATTCTAGACTGAAGACTGAAAAGTGAGACGACGTCTGTGAAGCGCAAAGCTATCAGAGGAGTGAGGATGGATGATGATTTCTCCATAGATCATATTTTATCCCCAATTTTCAGGATGTGTATATGCTCACATTGTACATTGTACATTCTACATGCATAACAATAACAAAAAAGACAGTAGTGGTAGAGATGGATTGATGTACTCCGCACTCTGGAGTTTTTCATAGACAATAGACAAGAAGGAGAGTTGATTTTGATTTTGGTTTTCCGTTTTTCCGCTTTTCCCATACGGCATACGACGGTCAAAGTTCATAATCGTAATCTGTCTCGATTTTCAGTGTCAGTTTCAGTTTTCGACAGCAGGAGTAATCAACACGTCATAAAGTGTACAGGGTTTGAATTTACGTTCCTCCTTCCCAAAACCAGCCGACGTGCTCAGTGCTCAGTGCCCAGGGAATTTAAATCCCAGTGGTTTATTTTTTACTTGACTTGAAATGATGATTCTTGGGAATCCAAAGATCAAACTCATGCTTTTTATCCATCACTTTTACTTTTTACTTTTTTTACTATATCTCTATTCGTTATGTATAAAATAGACAAACATCCATGTATTTTTATTATTATGTACTTGTATATTGTATATCCTATCGACCGTACAGTGTACGGTGTATTTTGTACCCATTATAAATAAAAGTCATTGTTTTTTTGTACATATTCTGGAACAAGTGTGAACTTTAGAATGTGTTGTGGTGGGAGTAAAAAGTAAAGTAAGGAGGAAGTGACTGCGGTCTCAGAGTTTATGATGACCCCACTCCGCACTCAGCACATCTTATGTGTATTATGTAGTACAATATTATTACACATGAAATGAAATGAAATGATGTGGAACGGGATGAAACTTTTATACGCCACTTTGCTCCATTTCCATATCCACACAGTGTACAGTGTACACTGTACAGTGTGCAGTGTGCAGTTTGTAGTGCCTTCAAGCTCTGTTAGTTTTTAATTGTTCCGTATATACTATTAGTAAATTTAATGATGGCCATGAATGTAATCGTATAGAGTACAGAGTACAGAATACAGAACGGAGAGGGGATGTGGAATGCACTTGAGTCTCCAGTCTCCAGTCTCAATGCTTAACAATTTCTGTCACTCCACTCAAAAAGTTATGTTTGTTATGTCCTCTAACCCAACTATTAAATTTAACACGTACAACGTTATTGTATTTGTAAAGTGCATTTGGACTTGTAAAAAACACACACTCTAGGTTTTAGGTTGTGGGTATACTCTGTGTACTCTGTATAAGCTGTACTGTTTCTAATTGTAAGTGTACGTATGGGAAATTTGGGAGTTGGTTTTCCGGATTTGGTGGCCCTTGTTTTAACACGTAGTTTAACTATTCTAATTAGTTTTTGTTCGGGGTGAAAATGCCCTAGAAAATACTTATGTATTTGTATATAACATTGTATATTGTATACTGTTCTGTTGTACCTCTAAATACACAAGCACATTACATATTATGCATCTGTATATATGTTTATATATGGGCAACTAAATTGATCTTGTCTTTCTAATTAAAATGCAAATGCTTTTTCCACTTTGCGGAAGAACCAATGGGTCGTGAAATGACTCTGAATTCCATTCCTTCCTTCATCCTCCTCCTCTTCTTCTTTTACTCTCCACTTTGCTTGTGATGCAAAAACTGAGCAATTAGAAGGAAAACATGTAGATTGTACATTGTAGATGGTTGCAGTGTTTTTATACTTTTTTCCTGAAGCTTGTGCAATGTATACAGGCATCTTTGTACATGGGTTCTAGCTGTTACATATATGCATAATGTACACAGAGAATGTGCAATGTGCAACGTGCATGTAATGTGTTTCATGTTTCATGTGCATGTGTTTATATTTTGTATAAACAATGTACTCTGTACACTGTACATTCTAGAATCTAGATACTTTTGTAGATGCAGAGGATGCAGAGTGCAGAGGTGCAAGCATGCATGTTGTTATATGAATGAATTACTCGAATGACTTTTAAAGGTTGGCGATGGTGACTGGTGACTGCTGACTCTTCTCATGTGAAATTCTACATGTGATTCTCCATCTATCTATCTTGTTCCCATCAAACATCAACCCGAAATACAATAGACAATGTACAATTTACATACAGATAGTAGTTCGTAGAGGCAAGTCAAGTGCAAAGAGAAAGAGGGAAGGAGAAATACCAAGTCTACTCTCTGTCTCTCACTCTTGAAAATCGAAGGGAATAAGAAAAACAAAAAAGAAAGGAACATGGAACAGAGGGTGTATTTTCTATTTTCCACCATATTCAAAATTTCCTCGTTATCCAGGATCGAAAAGCTAAGGAATATTTTGAAGCTGAGAGCTGAGATTATGCTTTGAGTTTGGCTACATTTTGTACGTGCTTTTAAAAATGACTTTTAAATTTAAAACTCCTGTGTTTAATAGTATAATATAGCTCCTCATCCTATTCCTCATCTTTAATACTTGAATTCAGGTGATACTTGGACTTTGAAGAAGAATGAAGAATGCATTTTTCTGTAGATATAGATGCACATTTATGTACGATACAACTTTAAAGATGAAGATGAAGCGTCAAAATTTGTAAATTTGTAAAGTCTCATTCAGTCTCATTTGTTTGCATACAAAAGGTTCCTTGTACATTGTACATAATATTTTGTCCTCTTCCCTGCTTCACATTTCTATTTTCCATTTTCCATTTATTTACTCCACTAGGGAAAAGTCAAAGTCAAAAAGAGGGAGGGAGAATAAAGAAATGGGGAGAACAATGAACAAGGAGATGGGATGAAAAGGAAGAGAAACGTCTTTTTTCCCATTTGGTATCAAAAATCAAAAATCAAAAGACAGAAGAAGAAGAGGAAGATGAAGGAAGCAAGTATTTTTCCAGAGCAGTGAGGCAGGAGGAGTCACATCATCCGTCGATGGCTCATTTATTCGCCTCAATCCCCTCGATTAGACGGATCAAGAAAGATTCATACTTTTCCCTCTCCTCCTCTCACAAGGATTATTACTGTATGCATAATAATCATCATGGTGGTGATGATGATGATATTCTTGTTCATTTTGTATATTATGGATGAGTGAGGAAAACTTATTTCCATTTCCCTCTTCTTCAATCTCCACTGATGTATACACAAAACAAGCCCAATACACAACTCACAACATACATTTCACTTTCAATGAATATATTACACGTTACACGTAAAAATCTGTCATAATGTAAGCAACCCAATATTTTCTTCCTCTCCCACAACAACCAAGCAATTACTGCTACTTCCGATGTACCTCGTACCTTGTACATTGTACATTGTACGTTTTATGTACACCCATAAATAAAGGAAGCTACACAACCACACTTGTACTTAATATTTACCATTAACATTGTACAGGGGACACAATACAAGTAATCTTGTCAATTTTGAATGAACATGGAGCCAGTACAAATATGTTTATGCACGATCTACGACGTATAAAAAATTGAATTTACAGTGTTTGCTTAACTGTGAAACTAAAAACACAAGAACAACCACAAATAGGAAATGTTTTATTATTATTATGGGGATTTTGGTGTGGCTTCTCCTTGCGTAATAATAATTTATTGATAACGCGTAAGTGGGGAGAAAAGGTTGAAAGGTTGAAAAGTCGAAAGGCGAAAGTGGGAAAAGAATTAATTGAAAACACGTAAATATAATACAAAATTTATTTGTGTTTGTCATTCACGTGTAATTGTGTAATGTACAAGTCTACAAGTCTACATTCTCCATTCTCGCTGTGTCGACATTTGTTTCTGAGCTCCATTGTAAATTGTAAATTGTAGTGTGTGGGTTTTGGGCTTTGGGTAGATGTGGGATGAAATGATGACTAAATATAGGTTAGGGAGGAAAAATACAGAGTGGATTTAATGGTTGAGTCCTAATACCTACATTTTCCAGCAATTCAATTGATTACAGGTTACTCGGTGAAAGAACGAAAGAACGAAGGAATGAATGGATGGAATTGGATTGAACTGAATTGACTTTTATCAATTGGTACAGCACGTTTTGACTCTCTCTCTCTCAGTTTCTTTCTTTTCTATGAGAAATTTCTCCTGTGCCTGGGACTGTTCGTTCCACATTATCCATCCACATTATTTCCTACTATATACACTCTTATTTACTAGAGTCTCCAGACTCCAGACCTTTGAATCAACACGGAAAAGAAGCAATTTTATGTGTAGCATAGCATATGATAGATATGTATGTTCAGCATCATATTGGCTCCACTTCCTTACACAAGACTTTTCAATTGAGGCCATTCATACAAGAACCTGTACACTGTACACTGTACAAGTACCAGTACAGTGGACATTCCCAGAGCCAGAACCTACTATTCCCATCCCATTCTTCCATCATCATGTATTATGGATTATGCAGGGCGGATCATGATAATGATAAGCTGAGTGAGTGAGGAACTGAAAGATATTTATGTAGGTGGACTTTCCTCTCACCAGCAGCCACAAGTTATAATACGCATACAGAACATGTGTATTCTGTATTCTATATACAAACTTCAGTGTCCAGCAGCCAGTACTTGAGCACTTTATAACATGTACTTTTTCCAAGCAGAATGGTTAGTGGTGTAAATTGAAAAGCACTCTTTGTATGTAAGTATGTATGTTGCTCAACATTTCTTTTATGGCTGTCCAGTGTCCAGCGTCCAGCAGCGGACGGAGCTCAGAGGAAATAAAATACTGTGTAAACCTAACTATTAAAATTACAATGAAAGTAATACGTCCGCACCACAAACATGTACTTATTTATGTAACTACAAGCTCCGAGGTACGAGGTAGACACGCAATCCTCATTCATGATGATGACCGAACAACCAACAACCAGCAGCCAACCCACCGATTTCAAGTAGACCCTCTGCGTTCAGCATCGTACGTACATTATGAGTACGCACAAACTGTACACTGTATGCTATACCTCTATTATTATTATTATTAACTTTATTTCGCAGACTTTAAATGTAAGATAAGACAATTTGTGACGCTCTTTCTGTTTACTCTGTAAATATTAAAATGTGATCTTCTTTTTATACTTTTTTTCACATCTTTTACAGTATCTTCAAAATACAAAATGTAAAACTTGGAATAAACATAAGTGAGAAAGAGAAGAAAATTTCATGATAATTTCTTTAATAATGTTTAATTTCTATATTAAAAAGAAAAAATGCTCATGAAACAAATACACTTTTTAGAAATGATGAAAGATTAAAGAATAGTATTAAAAGCTTGTTAAAAATAAAATACTTTACGTTTTTCTAGATTCCAAATTTTACGCTCAACCACAATAATTGCCATGAATTCAGTTTCAGCTTGTTTTTCCGCTTTGGTCGAGAGTCGAGAGTCGAGAATGATGGCATGGCAACTGCATTTCGTTAAAAGCCGGAATAAAGCTTATGTTGATTAAATAATGATAAACAGGCAAACATATTTACAATCCAGATACGATTTCTACATGTACAATGTACATTGTACATTTGTATGTGATATGTGATGCAACGTTTTTCAAAACTGGAATGATTACATTTTGAATTTTGAAAAAGGATGGAAAAGAGAAAAGAGACAAGAGTGAAATACACAGTTAACACTGAATAAATTTTACTCTCACTTTTGACTTTCTCTACAGATAATATGTACAACGTACATTGTAAATTGTACAAAGTGGAGAGTGCAGAGTTAAGAAAAGAGTGTGACGATAGTCACTCCTCATTCCGGAATGAATAATTAATGAAAATGTCTTTGTACAATGTAGGATGTAACTTTGGTTGTTTTCCTTTTACTCCTCTTCCGCCCATATACGCGTATAAATACATTATGCATGGATAATATAATACATGTACATTGTGTTATTATGTAAAGCTTGACTGTTATGAAACATCCGTAGATAATACATTTACCATTCACCATTCACTACCTCTTACCTATTACTATTAGGTAACATCATACATCAGACAAGGCATAAATATAGTAATAGTAATAAAATGAACATGAAAGTACGAGACGACTTTAGACTTGCTCTCTTATTCATAAACCATGCACTCGGACTGACTTTGACTTTTGAATGTTTTATACAGTCATTTCCCCTGTCTGTAAAGATATTCTGTATTCTGTATTCCATATTCTGCTTTATGTATTTTGTACCCTATTCTTTGTTCTTTGTACATTGTACACGGTGTCTAGTATCTAGTGCATGCAACTTTCTCCTTCTCTTTGATTTTTTAGAGTAGGTAAAATGTACATTGTACATCTACTTGACATTTTGAATCCAAGCTGTGCGTGACAATTTACAAGACATGAGTTGAGAGTTGAGTTTACCATTCCCACTTTTAACATTCCATCTCTACCTCCTGTGCAGTGTATACTGTATACTGTACTATACTCTATACTACATATAAAAGATATAAGAAAGGTTCTCCTCTTTAAAATGCGCATAAACTATAGTATATTTTATTGTCTACTAATAATCATCCTCCTCATCATGGTAATATTCAAAACCAACCACAAATAGAAATAAAAGTAGAAGTAGAAAGAAAAGAACAGCGATGAAGAGGAGATTGTAATAACATGAGTGAAGTGTGGAAATGATTATTTTTCTTAATTGAATACAGCAGACACACATACAGAGAGCAAGATAGAGAGCGGGAGAGAGAGGAGTCGAAGAAAGTGTGAGAAAGAGAGTACAAACGGGAATGGGAGTGGGAGTGAGAAGAGAAAACAGAAAATATAGAATAGAGAACAGTCGTCGACATCAACGTTTACATTTTACATTGACATCGACATTCAAAATTGTGCAAGATGGAAATGATGTAGATTTCTATGCACCCGGCAACTCCTTATTCTGTGACACAATACATCATTAAGTTTTTGGTGGTTGAATTCTTTTCATTTGTTGACGTTCCATGTTCACTGTTCAATATTAAAAGCCTAGAGCCTGGAGCCTGGAACAAATAACATGTGTAGTATGTACAGAATACAGAACCAGAGACAACTTTTCCCTTTCCACTTATTTCGTTTCATTTCAATTCATTTCTACTTTCTATTCATTTAGAGGTGCTTACTCACTCTGAATTCGAATTTCAAAAATTCTCTCCCTTGTTCCGCTTTCTACTTTACACACGACCTTTATACATATTGTACACAATACATTCATTATTATCATATGTACATGATCGGTTCACAAGGAAAGTCAACTGTCAACCCTGAATATCAGACAAGTCTAAAATAAAATAAGGTTGGAACTTGAATTTGGAACTTGGAGCATGATCAACATATAAATGAGATATTTTATATACATTTTGTATTATGAATTATGAATTTCTAATTTTTGTATGACTCTTTACTAGCGCAATAAAAGAGACGCTATACGCTATAGACGTTATATGCTTCAATTACATATTACATAGTCTTGGAATGCTCATGAATTCTCAAATCATTTTTCAAGTACAAGATCAAGTTGAATGAATTTCATTTCATTTCAATGACAAGTGAGTCTATACCACAAAAATTATCATAAATTCATAAGGTATCATTAGAATATGGAGAACGTGGCATTTAACAAGCAATGGGTTTTTACTTCACTGTTTCTGCCTCAATTTAGATTCTGATTATGAGAAATTATCATGAGGAAACTATTCACACCACAATTAATCATGGTGAACAATAAAAACAACAACCTTAAAAAAATTTTAATTAAAAAAGCATGAAAATTCCTGCAAAAAAATAAAAAGTATTTTGACATTTTTTTTGTTTCTGGTTTCTGGTCATCTTAAGTACAGATTCAAGGAAAGTTTCTCTTTCTTCGACTGTACACTGTACATTGTGCATTGTACATGTGAGCAATTTGTGAGTAGTGCGTTTTGTTACTTGTAACTTTAACTGGTACTGCTAACTGCTAACTGGTAACACCTGTGTGTATGTAAAATCCACAGCGTTCTTTGTGCACTTGTGTGTTTTCTACATTGTAGATTGTAGATTGGTCTTCGGCTCCGGTTGCCCTTGACACGACTTTACTACAGTATTTCTCTACTCCTCACTGGTACACATTCAAATACCACAAGAGTCAAGAGTCAAGACTCAAGAAGTAGTAAACTCCAGGGGAAGGGAAATTCAATACAGTATTCAAATGAGCCGACCTTCTCACTAGTTATTATACAATACAGCACCTGGCGAATAAATACATATAAAGTAGTCTCAACATTGCATAAAAGCTACCCGCTCCAACGTGCCATGTAGAGTGTAGAATGTAGAAATTGGTGTGGTACGAACTAAAGCATCTTCAGGTGTCTATAGTTTTTAGTTGAGAAAAAAAAGAGATTGAATAAAAATTGAAATAGTCAAATAAAAAAACCTCAAGACAAAAAGCCAAATGTTATTTGAGCAGAAAAAAATTACATCAAGGCTCAAAACTCAAAACTCAAAAGGCATTAAAAATCCTTGGTTTGTTTCATGTTATTTTACATCATACTACTAAAATATAATTATTGCTCTTAAAATAAAAATAAATGATAATACATTTCATCTTTTCATCTGTCCCATTTTTTCTCCCCCAATTTTTGCAAGTTTTTGTAAAAAAAAAATAATATGGTTTTTACATGAGTATATACCTCATGTTTTTTCTTTCTCGTGCATAAATTACATTGTCAAATTCCATTAAGGCACGTCTCTTCACTCTTCACTCTTCTCTCTTCCATCTCCATGAATAGCATAGCTGTGATTTTTTTGGATTGCAAAAATCTGTTTGGGTGAAATAGTCTCAAATCTCGAATAAATATTCCTACCTTGTTACATACCTCTGTCTCTGCATAATGTTTGTTCTACTTTATGTAAGCCCGGGACAGTGGATTGAAGCTGAAATGGAGAGAGAGTAAAATGAGTCGAGATACATGTATACATAAATATATGAGAATTGTAAATGTGCACATGAGATATAGAACATGATCTTATGTCTGATATATATGGAAAATGGAGCAAGTATCCTACATGTACAATGTACATATATATATAAGTACATCAAGAGGTTAAATAGTTGAGCGGAAATGGAATTTCATCTCATGAAAAATGATGAGCAAGATGAAGAGGACAAGAGGAAAAGAGGAGGAGAAGAGGGAAAATGACGCCAAGTTTCTTGTATGATAAATGAAGATAGTACTCTTATGTTTACTCGTTTGATTTATTTACATGGTAAGAATCAAATCACCCGTACTTTTATATTTACACGTGTGTAGTGTGTATTCTTCCACATTTTCCATTTTCCATAGTCTATACTCTATACTCCGTCATGAGGACAGATAGTAGAGCTGAAGCAAATTACAGCTCATATCTCTCCATATATTGAATCACTTATGCTATACATGTGTATACAATACACTCTGTACTATATACTACATGTAACGTGCACGTACCACGTACATGAATATGGATATGGCTGTGGATGATGTGTGTACTGAAAAAGTCATGACATTTCTCCACCAAGTTTTTTTAGTGAGGTCAAACAAACAATGTCAGAGGAAAAGTACAAGTCATAATGAAAAGTATCCATGTACGTATGATAATATGACGGCAAAGATGAAATACACATGGCATCTACAGTTTACATTGTACATTTTACATTGTAGTTTTATATGCAGTATGTAGAGAGTGAAAGTATTTTGAAGAAAGCAAAGAAAACTAGAAACCAGAAACCAGAACCAGATCTCGTCATCTCGACACTAGACACTCGACGTTATTTTTGGTTTTCCGCATGTACATTATGTTTTACATGTGTTCCTGGTTCCTGTGAACTTTTGGGACGAATAGGTTGCATAAACATATTATGTACAATGTACATGTAGATCTGTGTGTGTGTGTGTGTGAATGAGAAGAAAAAAA
Source organism: Sminthurinus signatus (assembly GCA_019776565.1). Classification (NCBI taxonomy): domain Eukaryota; kingdom Metazoa; phylum Arthropoda; class Collembola; order Symphypleona; family Katiannidae; genus Sminthurinus; species Sminthurinus signatus. The sequence continues at coordinate 36,649 of JABASP010000516.1, forward strand.
AAGTGTCTTTGGTTTAATCCAAACTCATTTTTTTTACTGTCTGTAACCCTTTTGTGTGTCTCTCTGTCGTCTTGCACACCTTTTTTTGCTCTTTTCTTGTATGTAGTCGAGTTGTAGGTTTAAGGTTGTGGGCTGTGAGTGTGTCGACGACAAGGATGGCGACGATGGGATCCATCCCTACTCTAAATTCTTCATACGGTTACTTTTTTTCTAATCTTGACAAACTTTTCCTTTCGTCTGAGTAACTTTGAGAGAAAGGAGAAAGCTTTTGCCGCTCTCTCTTTCTCTCTCTCTGCTACTTTTCTCTAGCTCTAAGATTCTAGATTCTAGAATCCAGAATCTAGATATCAAACTTGGTCCAAAATCCAAAATCCAAAAGGTACTTTTCTTCTTTTCCTTCTTCCATGTATTTTTTCCTCCTCCTTCCTGTTCCTGAACGGGCCTGGCTCATATCATTTGCACACAAGAGAGCTTCATCTTAATCCAACCAATCTTTTTTTTTCTTGGATAAAAGCCCCAGCGTCGAAACTCATGCGAACATTTCACCTCACAAATCCGTTCCAATGATCACCTATCTTTTGTATGTAGCGTCTAGTTTCTGGTTTCTAGTTTTTGTATGTACATTGTACATCTCCCATCTCTACGCGTCTAGATTCTAGATAATAGACAGAGATGTAGAAAGTGTGGATGTATGTGTCCGTGTAGAGTAATTTACTTTCATGTAGTCAATCCACACACCCACTCTCTCTCTCTTTCTTTCTCATATCATCTCTCTGACTCAAAAATAACCTCAAAGTTCAAAGTACAAAAAACCTGTCACACCAATAATAATATACCGAGAGATAAAAAGAAGAGGGTGAAGAAAGTCTGGACTTTGGACTTTGGATTTTAGATTTTGGATTCTGGATTCCACCTCAAAGAGTTTTGTATTCATTTAGCCATTCCTCCTCCTTCTTTTTTTTCCATAATCTTTACATCAAAACTTTTGCATGTGTGTGCTGAGTCCTGGAAGTTGGAAGATGGAAGATGAACGACTGACATAAAAGTTTTTCTCATGTAAATTTACCATGGTCAAAAAAAATGAAGAAAAAATGAAAGGGACAAATAATATCAACATGAATCATCGAAAAATTGAGGTAAATGTGATTTCCATTCAACATCTAATATGAAATCCAGATACAGATCCATTGAATCAAATATCAAAGTTCTAAAAAAAAATATATAGAAAAGAATATTACAAGATGGAAAATAAAAGTTGAAATGTATATAGAATTCAATCTTGGCGATTTCAGTAGTTTCAGTGGTTTCAGTACTTTTTTCTCAGGTATGTTTTGTCATGCATGTACTTTTTGAGGATGGTCATTTCAGATGGAACAAAATACGTTATTTACATACTTTTTTTTCAAAAACATGTATCTATTTATACAAAACACAAAAGTCGTTTTAAGACTGAACTGTGCAGTTTGCAGTGTGCAGGCGCGTGTGCATAATTTCTTCATCATGTTTATTCCCTAGCTTTACTTGTCTACTATCAACAAAATGAAAAGGGTGAAAATGTCTTTGTTCTTCGGGAAGAACCTTTAAACCCTTCTATACAGAACCATCCTACACTCTACACTCTACACTCTCCAAATCCTTCCAGCACTTGATCTAGCACAAACAAAAGGTTTTATCACCACTATTAGAAATAATATGCCAAAAAGTGTACTTTTTTATCTTCCAATGTGTTAAGCAAAACTGTTCCTTTTCTCACTTCAAAACTTAAATTCCGAATTCCAAATTCCTTTTCATGGCATTTGTGACCTTCTACATTTTTTTACAGTTTGCAGATTGCAGATACATGTACAATGTACAACAACCTGGCTATTAAAAGAGGTGAAAAGAGTCAACGGATTTCATTTTATGTGTGGAGATAGCATAATGGTGGAGAAAACGACATGCACGTATAAAAATGCACATTCTGAATTCTCAACCTTCTTTATCTTTGTCTTTGTCTGATTGTGAGTGTAGTTTTGAGTTCTGTAATCTATAATATATTTTTTGCTCTCTATTTTTTAAGCCTGGTTGTAACTGTAGGAAACCAAAAAATGTTGTTTTAAACGTTGTCTTCTGTATGCTCAAAATATCGGAATATATTACCATGACAATTTTGAAGTGTTTAAATTCATTGGGAATCGGAATGAGAATTAACTCGCGGTTGTTTCCAAGGAATCTGTAGTCTGTAGGGTAAAAAATGGTATCAAATGTTTTTGTTCATCCAGACTAAAAGTTAAGGAGTTGTAGGAGGGTGGCAAGAAACTTTTATCAGTGAAAGAATCCCAAAAAATTCCTCAACCTTTTGTAGTTCCATGGTCCAAAATCCAAAGAGTTTGGAGTGTTTACAAACTACAAACACAAAAGTGATTCACACTGATTAGAACATTTTTTTACTGGTCCTATTTTTGCCTGTTTTACAGTTTACAGTATTTGTGTACTTTCCACTTGAAATAAAACCTTCCAATAATGTTTAAATAATAGAAGATCTCGTCTTTTGATTTTGTTTTTGTTTTTCTTGACTACACATTGTTTAGACATTGTTCTCTTTAACTATCTTTCTTTCTGAAATGAACGTTCTATTGAAAAGTACATTAGATGTTTTTTTTTTATTTGCATACAAGGAATTTTCCAGTGTAAAGCTCATCCAGGAAATCAACACAAAGACAAAATGTGTTTATATGATGCTTCTTAAGGACTCACACTTTAGCACGTATAGCTTTTTAGTACTTATCTAAGTTGAAATTTTCTCAAACTAATATTACTTTTTTTTCTGTAAAAAATCTTTCAATTTATTTGTTCAGGGTTCAGGGATTAAACATCATGTATAGTAATTTCTAATTTCACGCTCAACCGATAAGAGTCTTGAGTCTTGAGGCCTAGCTTAACTTTCCTCATATTTTTTTTGAAAAAACATGAACAATTTGTTATTTGTTATTTGCTACATAATATATTTCCTGGATACTCAGTACATGTATTTAGTTTATTTGCTTGTTGATAACCCAGTAACCATCAATATTTTTTATCTCTGTTGTTAGTTGTTACTATGGACTATGGACATTTTTTCTTTCTATTTTTCCTTTCAAAGATGTAAAACGTAAAAGTTAGAGTATAAGAAATGTAAGTACAGGATAAGAATTAATGATGCTCATGTTTAATGAAGCGACGAGAGGAGGAGAGATTAACAATGTAGATGCGTATGTGATCCTTTTGGAGTCCAAGTCCCAAGTGAAAGTATTTACTTGATCTTGTCGAATTGAGAACTAAAAGTATATCGTGTACGCTATACGCTTATATAATGTGTGTTACTCTTAGTTTTTAAAATCTGTGTGTTGTTAATCGTAGACAGATCTAAAGCATGTCTAGTATCTAGTGTTAGTAAGGGCTTGTGTGTACCTAAAAAGGCCAGAATATTCTGAAGCTTTACGTATTTTTAAAAATGATGGTAACATTGACAGATACATGAAGAACAAGAAGGAAAAAAGGAAGGAAGGAAAAGTAACAGTGTACTGCTGCATATATAAATATAAATATGCATGTATACCTATACTACACATGTGTATGGTCTGTTTGAGTAAGTGAAACTATTTCCGAGAAACAAGAAATAAACAACAACTACGTTTACGTTTACTTTATGCCTCTGTTTTTCTAGGATGGTTGATAGTAGATAGTAGATACACGCGGGTGTGTGATAGATAAGAAGAATTCTACTTGTTCTGTATATATATTCGAATATAGACTATTACTTTCCTTGTATTGTACATACTATCCAAGAGATCTCTTTCTCTCTGCTCTATTCTCTATTCACATGTACATAAACGTGTGTGTATTGTTTAGTTATTTATATGAGTGTTTGTTTGTTTGTTGCTAAGAGAGAGAGAGAGAGGGAAAGAGAGCATTGAGAGAATTAGAGACAGAACGAGATGCTGTGTCTGATACCTCATGGACTACGAAGTCCCTATGTATGGAGATTTTTAAAGTATATAACTGTATCAACATACGTACAAGCATATATATATATATATATATGGAAATAGATGCTAAGATACTTTTCCATCTTCCTTCTTTCCTTTTCCTCATCCTCTTGTACACTATATTTCTATACTGTGAGTCTTTTTACTCTTGTACTTGGTTTCCTTGGTTCCGTTTGGTTCTAATAATGTACTATGTATTACGTATACATGTGCATTTTGTATCTGTACTAGTTTTACTAGTATCTAGTATATCCGTCAACTATTGTATTTATATTATGTGCTACAGTTTTCCTTTATACTCTATAATGTGGAGAGTAGGTATTTATAGGTGAAAGGGGAAATATGCTATAGATATATTACCTATAGCATTTTACATTGAGCGAGAGATTGAGATAGAGGGAAAAGAACTTTATCACGGATACAAATTAACAGTGCTATGCAACGGACATAAAATCTCCAGTCGACTTAATTGATCTTCCACCCTTCTCCATCTCCCACATCTCCGTCCAAATGACAATTCAATCAACCATGAAAAATCTACTGTTTTGTCTGTATTCTATCTATATAGTATAATATAAGTATTAAAGGTAGGGAACCGAGATAGAAAGAAAGAGATAGAGATGTATTTTATATAATGTATATGACATGCATATGTACTGGAGTTGTGTAATAGATTTATATTACATTGCATAGAGGATATTTACTACAAGATACAAGATGTTTCTCCTTTTCCCCAAATAATAATAATCCTTTCTATACTTTCCCTCCTGTAGTACAACATACAACAGGAGTTATTTCTTCATTTGACTGAGCTGGAAGAATTTTCGGGAAAATCTATACCTATATTTTACTTTTCAAAACTTACACATTTTTCCTTTCACAACTCCCAGTATCCAATACCGTACAGTATGCATGATAATATAGTTACGGAATTGTAACTAAGGTAATATATTACATATGTACAAAATTTTTAATGGTATGAATGTTTGAAAACTTACTGATACGAATAGCTCCATAGACATTCTAAATGTTTGTAATTTGTTTTTTGAGACTATTATAAAAGTGTCTGTATGTATGCTGCATTCCCTTGTACATAGGTATATTATATACATCAGGAGCAAATAGTACAGAATAAAGATGTGTCAGTATATTGTATGGATAATTATGTCGCTAAGGAATGTTCCTATTAGGCACCTATTTGTCAGTTGACGCTCGTTCTTCCCAAATTTACAATGTACAAGATGTTTAGTACACATATGCAAGATGCACAGTTATTTAGCTACACATGATACATAAGTAGTCGTTTTAGAAATTCTATACCCTTCTACTTTTTCTTACATTGTACATTGTACACGCAAAACATGCGTTCATTCCTTGACTCGTTTAGTAATTGCCAATTAGCTACCCTTTGTAAAATCGATACAGTAAAATGGTCAAAAGACAGTTTATCAATGAATCTCAAAACTCTAAAAAATTACTGCTCTGTGGAATTTCAATGCTAGACAATTAAGGTATACTACAAGATTTTTTGGTCACATTTCCCATATTTTATGTATACTGTATACTAGGTATATATATATATATATACTCTATACTCTGTATGAACACATTATACATGGATATTTACTCTGTTTAAACTGATCACTGATTATACATTTAAGATGAAATGTAAAACAAAAAAAGTCTGTGTCACAGATGTATAAGACAAACGATTCTATAGAGTATCACTTTCTGAACCTTTTTCTTACAATAGACTCTCTTATATGTGTGCATGTTTTGCTAGTTATCCACAATTATTGACTTATGTTTATTATAGTATACATCTAGGACGGAGAAAATATACTATAAACTATAATAAACAAAACGTTCACTTTTTTGTTCATGTAAATAGTCTGTACATTGTAACATATGTATGTATAATATATGTATTAGCTAACTTGTTTTGGTCTTGTGGTAACAAAACGTTTTGATATTATTATCTCTCGTTCAAAAAAGGTCTAGGCATAAGGTCAATTGATATGCATAGCACATACATCTACACTATAGTAGTTTGTTACCTCCCGTCTTGCATGTATGTTAGTGTGTACCTATATAATATATGTACATAATCGTTGTGACATAAAGAAATATGTAGCTGTAAGAATCAACCACTCAATTGACTACTTGTCTCTATCTTTTCCTTCTTTTCAAATTATGGTTAGAAATTTCCTCCTCCTAGAATATGTACGACAAAACACATATTATTATGTATTATGAATGTACATGACAACAATATATTCATTAGAGCCCTGTGTGTATAACGTATAAAAAATGTCATAGGAAATCAATAATTTTTTTCTACTTTTTTTTGGAAATTTTGTACATCCTATAAAATATATTGTACAAAAAATAAAGAATTAAGTATTACTCGTTTGCAATTAATCTGCTATTTAAAACCTCATTTCAAATACAAAGGGGGAAATTAAAAATTAAATATATTGAATAGGCCTGCTATTTGTAAAATTTAAATACAAATTGCACGATATGTATCTGCTTCACTCCTTAACCAAGTTTAAAAAAAAAAAAAAGTCAAAGGGGAAAATTATATACAAGAAGTATTGAAATTACATAAATCTAATTTTCCGTTTATAGTATCATGAGAAAAAACAACGTATATATTATATATTGCTATAAGGAACTTTATATAATGTAGAATTTACAGACAGGAAATAAAAAAATAATCAAAAAAAAAATGGTAGGAAGACAACATACAAATATTAAAAATAATATAGTACTTACTCTTTGCAAAATTTAAAAAAAAAAAAATAATCATACCGTTACATATAATATACTAACAAAGCATTCTACATATTACTATTATGAATCAATGAGATGACATTTATAATAATTGACATGTAGTATATTTTATTTAATCGAAAATGAGTTTAATTATCTTGCAAAAATCTTTTCAGGTAAAGTTTTAACTTACAAGAATTTGAACAAAACGATACATTTGTGTATGTATAATATATATATATATAATGTATGTGTATATATTTATATATAGATGTGTGTGTATGTGTGTGTAGATTGATTTGAAGTATCTGTTTCCGCAGTCTAAACATTATTCGTTTCAGAATAGGCATGGAATCATATTAAGATAGATAATTGTGGACATATGACGGTGGTGCCACGGGTCTATCTTCCAGTTTTTCATACTCCAAATAAAATTCTTTGGCAACTTTTCTCCAACTGATTGGATCAAAGAAGTAATAGGTGCCTCGCTCAAAATTACTGCCCTTTTCAATTGCTGCAATACCCGGAGCTCTTGTGATCCAAATCTTTTCCTCTTTATGATAGCGCCAGTCACGGTTGTACAACTCTGCTGCAGCTAATACTTGTAGTACATCACCAGTATAGGTATAGAACAAGTAAAATAAAAGTTCATCTTTATATCTTGGTATTTTAAGCGGTGTTAGCTTTTCCCTATAAATAAATAAATAAACAAATAATATATTAATTAATTAATTAAAAATCAACAATGACATGAGTATACTACTAGTATTATGTTTTTCTGTAGCTTCATATATTCATTTATAAGATTCAATAATAATAATAATAAATAACAATAAATAAATTTAATATATAATTTATATAAATTTGCTACAATAATAATTTTGTTCTTTCATTAAAAAATATTATATTCCTCTTCTTTTTTTTTTGGAATGCCAATTCCAAATAGTAAAATGTTTTACTAACCTTATTGATGCGACAAATTCTTGACCGTGGCGTAGTGGATCACTGATGTTATATTCTTGGGGGACTGTACACTCGACATCTTCTGCTCTTACTGGCCCTTCCCCCCATGGACCACCGAAAGTAGGATATAAACTATCGGTAGCATTTAAATTGAGCCCTAAAGCTGTCAGATCAAACCCTAATGCTAGAGTCACCAAATTAGGATCTGTTTCTGCTACACGGATGAATGTTAACAGACCCACCATACCAAATTGATCACCAACCATATTGTAAGGAATATTAGTGACTTTTCCTGTATATCAATAAAAAAATAAAAATAAAAAAAATTGAAAATTGAATAGCAAAAAAAAAAAAAAACATTACTATATTATAAATAATTAATAATGTACTTAATATTTTATATCTAACAGTACTAATAATAATTATTATTAATTCTTATTATAAAACAACATCATAATCATAATGTATGAATAATAAAAGAAAAAGAATGACAAACCATCAGGTGAAGTTATTATTCCTCGTTTGTGTGATTTATCAGCTACACAGTTACGTTCGGTGGAATCATCAATTTTTGTAACGGAACTAGGTGTAGCTTTTCCACTTGAGTCATTTGCTGAAGAAATGGGCGGTGTTGTTCCAGGTAACGCTGGAAAGTCTTCTGAACTCATGGTAAACGCACTAACTTCTGTCTGAGGTTGTTTGACCATCCCAACTGAATATATAAATATGTACAAAATATAATAATAATATTATATATAAAATATTTTAAATATAATTTTTCTACCAAATTTGTTTTAGTTTAGTTTTCTTTCTTTGTGTACTTGATTTTTATGACATGTGTATTTAAACACGTCTTGTATAATATTCTATATTATTATTATTGTGCCTCATTTATAAAATATAAAATTTTATAAATGGATTGATATAAAATTTTTTTTATTTATTATATTATTATCATGCTCTTGACTAGTACCGTATGGTTTAGCCGGTAAGCTTTGATGGTACGAATCACCTTGAACGAGGTTCCTACTTGTTAGAGATGGAAATTCACTAGGATCTAAAATTGTAGGATGATGATCATTAGACGGGTATCCTGATCGTTGTCCTCCCATTCCACCGAATCCTCCCATTGCTCCCATTCCGCTGTAATTTAGATAGATATCAAAAGAAAGAAATTAGTCTTGATTATTTCTCTTACAATCCTTACATAAATTTGATATTTTTATGAACTAAAGAATCTGATAACATAAGCATAAATATATTATATAAAAGAGAAGAAAATTAAAGAATAATACTAACCCGATTCCTATAATAGGCCTTCTATCATGATGTCTCATTCCAAAAGGTCCTCTATTTATATCTCTAGGGTTTCCTGCGGGCATTGGTGGCATCCCACGATTCGCTACAATAATATGAATAATAAGAATAATCATTATAAAATAGATTCATATCAATCATAAGTTATTTCTGGTACTTTCACTATAAAATAATATAAAATGTACATTATTAACTATTATTAATATACACATCAATATACATTATACATATTTCAATGTTCATATAAATACATACGTGATAAAGGTGGACCTCCTAGATTGGGATAACCCCCTCCACTGTGACCAAAGGTCGGGGTCACATGTCCCATTGATGAACCCCCACGAGACATGAGTTATCAACAACACTGTTTTGTTTTTGTTTTCACTTTGTCCTTTGAAAAAACAAGTTTTTAAAACTGATATTTTTGTTTTCTTTCTTTCTTATTCAAATAGTAACAATAATAATAATATATTATTATAATACTACTACTACTACTACTACTATGTACTACACTTTATAAATTCTTCAATACTTCACTTTGTAATTGTAGTCTTTTGATTGAATTTTAATTGTCGTCTCCTTCTTCTTCTTCTTATAATAATAATAATAAAAATAATATTAATAATAATAATATCTGTAAGTTGTACTCTGCTTTCACAATATATATTATGTATATATATTTTTTTTTTAAAAAAACAAAACTGTCACAATACTATATATATATAATGTAGATGATACTGATGACAGTTACTGCTAGATTATTTTGACAGACTATATGGATTATACATGTACAAATATAAATAAAATATATATTTTTATATTATTATGCTACAGAATGTAACTTTCACTACTTTTCTCTTTCTCTTGCAACTTTTGAAACTTGGTAATAAAAAAAAACAAACAAAAAGAAAAATTAAATGAGAGTACTTAAGTAGTAATTACTTATTTTATAATAATATAGTATTATAAATTAGTATGATTATAAAAAAGAAGACTATAATATTATACATATATATATAGGACTATAATAATAATAATAATATCTTGACGTTTGTTTAGGAAATAAATAATAAAATTTGTGTAGTATGGTTTTTGGAAAGTTGATGTTGTTATTTTGTTGTATAAAATATATTATTTACTTTTGTTGTCACCTCTTTCTTTCTTTTTTATGTAGAATTCTATAGATGGTCGGTGTATATATATGATTTGTTATTGTTTTATTTTTGTTATTGTTATCCTTTTTCTTCTTTGTTATATTTATATATTATTATCTTCTATTAACTCATCACTCACTCACTCTCTCTCTTAATTAATTAAGTAAGTACTCTTACAATGTTTATGAATTAAATAGTCCTTTAAAATAATCATAATAATATCATCATGTTTTTTTTCTTGTTCATGAATATAATGTATAACGGAGTTAATATATATTATAAACAAAATAAACTCTTATCAAAAATTAAAATAATTATTATTAGATTTGATATAAACTCACACTCATTCACTACTAATGTCTGTCTATTGTGTCCAGCGTACATATAAATAATTGTAATGTTTAGACGACAACACCATGATGAGATACTTATTTTGTTGTTTCAATTATTACTATAATATTATGTATGTATACAAACCAAAATAATAATACTTTTAATAATAGTAATAATATTAATTATTGTTATTAGACTTTTCAACAACAACAAAAAAGTATACCTACTTATATTATGTATAATAATATTATTTTATTATATATTTTACACAATGTAGTTTCATTTATCCACTTTTTTATGTAAAACAAAAAAAAAATAGGTTTGTTGTTTATGGTCTTTATTTTATTTTTATTTTTTATCCCTCCAGAGAGTTTTATAATTTATATAATACAAATCTTGTGTGGAACAGATTAAATCAACACAGTTAAATACACAGTTAAAACTCGGTGATTATATACAGTATAAAAACAATGTTTTCTCTCCATCAAATTTGGGGATTATTTTTTTTTCGATAATTTTTGAAAAGTTGTGCCTGTGTTGATTATCAAAAACGTAATTTAGAGAGGGAGCAAGCGAGTCCTTTTTTCCTGTTTGCTCATGTTTTGTGCGTTTTTGATGTGAGAGATGCAGAGAGAAGTTCAGAGAAAAGGTGAACATTGAAGAAGAACGAAGAGATTTTTTTTTTAGTATAAATTGTCTTACATTATTATTACATTTTTACTTCCACATTTTCTAAAAACATTTAGAAAAAAAGAAAGAAAGGAAAACTATATATTATTATTATATATATATAACATTATAGACAATAGATACTTTACAAAAAGCGTGCTATTATTATATAGTAGTAATTTTGTTTACTCATCTATTTTACATCTATATAGTTAACTAATTGTAGTAGCTTGTTTTATAGCTAGAATTTGAGAGAGAGAGAGAGCTTCGGCTTTTTATATTATTATTATTTAATCAACACAAACTTTATATTCCGACAAAATGCCATCGGTCTCGACCAAAGTGGAAAAACAAGCTGAATTCATGGATTCCTTCAAGCAAGCAATTATTGTGGTTGAACATAAAATTCGGAATCTTGAAAAACGTAAAGTAAGTACTAAAATACCAATTTTTATCAAAATTTTCATACTTTTATCGTTTATCACTACCAAGTAGTGTCTTTGTTTCATTTCTTTGTAGAATAATTGTTCTTTTTTTTTCTTTGGTCATGAATCATGATTCATGATGATGATTTTCTATATTATACATCAATTGTACATTCATTTATCTCCCTCTCTCTGTCTCTGCATTACTATAATAATAATAATAATAAAATAGGATGCAAATATATATATATACATATATATACACAAGTATACATTCATGCATGTATGTACAATGCAATTAATGTTGTATATATATTTAAAAGTATGTACATCGATGTATAATACATATATATATTCAGGTTCATGGCATGGGAAAAATGTACATTGTCTTTTATATATATACATGTATAGCATGTTTTATTCATGGTCATGATCATTATTATTATTAACTAACTACACTCAGAAGTAAAATCATGATTATTATACTACTACAATTGAAAAAGAAGAAGAGTATAATATTTATTATGTATCTATTTAGATTTTTAATGTACATAGTTGACTAGACACAGATATATATAAATCTATGTATTTCTTTCTTTCATCATTTTATCTTTTTAATAGCACTATAATAATATTGAGTATTTGAAGTTTTATTATGTACTTATATTATGTTCATGTAGTACATTATGCTTATTATAATGTTTGTAGTATAGTAGATAGATAGAGTTCGATATAGCTCTACGGATATAAAAAAATAAAACTATATTGCACAGTTAGGTATGAAAATCTAGTAATAATAATTATAAGATACTTTTTTTTTAACTATTGAAATTAAATATTGAAGAGAGAGAAAAAAAATACATTGTTTTTTACTGAAAGTCGTATAGCAAGAATCATTCATTGTCATTGTCAAATATCAAATCGGAATAATAGTAATAATTCATATCATTATTATCGACCAAAATGCCGAATGTAAAAAAAAAGTAGCATTCCAAAGTAAATAAGTATATATATATGTATGTTATGAATATAATATATTTATATTTTTGGAATTTCTTTGTTCATTAAAAAAAAAAAAAAACAAATACTATTTAAATGTCAATGACACTTGTTCTATAAATTATTATTATTATCAGAAGTACATCATCTTGAACAGTTATGATTTATTTTTTTTACCATTTTTATACCCTATACACTTAAATCACATAGCTTTGTAAAGGAGAGCTTTTGTTCTTAGTTCAACATTTTTTCTTTTATACATAATAATAAATAATAATATTATGTAAACATTATTATTCATGTGTAACTATTACATTTTTGAAAGGTATATCAGAGGTATATGTATAATATATGTGTATATCTAAAATTTACAGTATAATAATAAATAATGATTTCTCTACCTCTTTTTTTTGTGCTTTTTCTTATATATAGGGTAAACTGGATGCTTACAAACAAGAGCAAGAACAAGGAAAGGAATTGAATGCTGATCAATTAGCTGCTGTAGCAAAATATAGTGAAGTCATTCAACAATTAGATTTTTCAAGAGATCTGGTTAAACAATTGGGACAAATAGGAGAAGAAACCAATCGTGTGTATAAAAAACAACAAAAGAAAGAGCAAACTGATAGAGCTCTTGTAGAAAGTGAACGATACCGTCAATTACTTATTTATCAACGTGTTCTGGAAAAAATTCTGGTAAAAAAAAC
>JABASP010000517.1:0-49842 GCA_019776565.1 Sminthurinus signatus
ATTTAAAATTTATAATTCAAAACTCAAAACTCAAAACACCAACATTTCTCATCTCTACCCCCACTAAATGAAATACAATACAATAAAAGAAAACAATACATAATTAAGTAAAAAAAAAAAAACAAAACAGTGCAAGTACAATGCATTAGATTTGTAGAGTAAACAAATTCATGTGTAATTACTGTCACGAGCTCTCACATAATCCATAAAGCTTACATGTACCTTTGCATGTACCTTTGCATGTCTGCAAGTATCTAATATCCACATTTGAAATTTGACGAGGAGGTGTGAAATAAAATATGTACAATGTACACAGAGTACACAGCTCAAATTATACAGTGCACAGTGCACATTGTACAGTGTACAGGTTAGAGGTACATCAAAGTGTGAAGCTTGTTGAGAGCGTATTGACCAAATATGATAATTGACACTGCACTCTTTTGAGTTTTGAGCTTTGAGCTTTGAGGATGAGGAAGCCGGCAAAAAGGAAAGAAAAGTCAATTTGAACTCTTTAGTGTGAACATTGAACATGCAGAGATGCACAGTGCCCACGTGTATATTTATGAAATTGTAGGTGTGTGGAAATTGGAGAGAATTAGGAAGCCGTATGAAAAAAAGCATTCCTCGTCCAAAGTCCAGGACTTTAATGAGGGTCGCGTGGCAACTTGGGATCAAAAGTAAGCAGAAAACTACTTACTACAATGTGCCATGTGCTTATCAGTGGTTGGCTACTTGCTGACTTGTTTGTTTATTGTACTGTACTGAAAGAGTAATGAAAGAGAAAGGGAAAAAAGGAGACGGTCACTTCCAGAAAAAAAAATAGAAGACACAAGACACAGTGAGGAGTCACTGTGTTTGTACTTTGTAGTTTGTACAAGTGTATTCATTCATTTTCTGTTTAGTTTTTGTGCAGTCTCTTCAGTCACGCTGTTAACTGTTTATTCAGTCATCATAATCATTATCATCACCACACCATTTCAATTGAATGTGATTCAATAGAATTTAAAGAGGAAGTCCACTGTTCACAGTTCCCAGTGTAAATCCAGCAACGCACTCCAGTTGTGCTCTGCTCGTCCACGTCCATGTTCCATGTTCCATGCTCCATGTTCAATTTCAATTTCGTTTTCAGTTTTCAAATGTTTAAATGTTCAAGTGTTCAAGTGTTCAAGAGTTGAGAAAATACATGTACATGGAGTTGGGACGGGAGGGTTGATGAAAGAAAGAGCGAAAAGTGATGACAATAAAATGTTTTCTTTTCATATGGAGGACGGCAGGCCAGTAGAATAAAGAAGAAGTGGAAGAGGAAGGCAAGCGGGTGGTTGGCATCAAGAATCAAGAGAGAGCAAGAGAAAAAGAGAGAGAGAGAACATGCCAAGATTCTCTGGGTGTAACTCTGCTGTTCCTCTAACAAAACATCCCTTAGGAGAGATCAGTTGGGGTTCCATTCTCTCCGTACCCGCAAAGGTAAGCGCAACAGCCAAAACAGCCAAAACACACTGAGAGCCGAGAGTCAAAGACTTCGGCCTCAGCTCAGTCGACTCAAAATTCATACAGTATAAAGTATAAACGTACATAAACTCATATAGACACAACTCTCAGTTGTTGTTCTTGTTATGCTACCACTTATTTTGCCCACCACCGACCAAACGACCGACCTCAGCCACCATCAGCATCATCATCATCATCATCATCACCGACCAACAACAAAACCCAACCAAACCAAACCAAACATTCATTCGGATCATTCCAAATCCCACAATTCATTTGTTATTTTTCATCTCCATCCTTTTCTTTCTTTCTTTCTTTCTTTCTCCCATTCCCCATGATTTATTTTTATATAATAAGTATTATGTTTTATGTATCATTTCTTCAGCCTCCGGCTTTCAACGTACAAAATATCAAGTACCAAGTACCAGTATCCGTATCCGTATCGGTATCGGCTTCATTTTAAAATACATAACGCATAATCCGTTTCCATTTCTGAATCTCTGCTCTCTGCTCTCTGCACTGTAATTCCATTTTCAATCCCACACTGCTTTTTTATTTGAGCCCGTAACAATAATATAGTACACGTAGTGTAATACAAGTGTATGTAATAGTATAATCCTTTCAATACAGCACAGATCAGTACAGCTCAGTCGCTCCTGGCAATTTCAATTTCCCTCAATGATAATCTCATCTTTATCTGTCCAGTCATCTCATTCCTCACATCTATATCATTAGCATTAGCATAATTTCATGTGTGTGGATTGTGGATTCTAGATTCTAGAGTGTCTAGAATGTATAATATTTATCATGTGAATTTCCCACTGTTTACTCTTTACTCTTTTCATCTGTATAATTCGAATAAAAATTGAATCATCTTTTACTTTGTTTTTGCAACATTCAACATTTAAAGTTCTTCATTCTACACTTGCTGCAAAAAAGCTCAGTAAAAATTGTAAAGAAGTTGGTCACTTAAATGTACGAATAGGAATGTCTCAAGTGTTTGGAGTTGATATTTTAGCGTTTAGGGGCTATAAAAAGGTTAGGAAAGGGAGTAAGGTGTGTCATAATGAAGATGGATAGAGTCAAGTCGAGTCAGAGGAAATCATAGCAGAGGCATCAAGTGGCAATGATGGTGATGGCAATGGCAATGGCACTGACCTTTACCTGCGGCATATCTCTCGCTCAAAACTTTAACTCCTTCACTCACTCACTCACTCACTCAGCCCGTCTGTTTGGTGGTTTGTGTTTTGTATTATTCTGTCCGTCTGTATTCTGTACTTTGTATTTTGTATTCTGTATAATTACAAAAGGGATAATAATTGACGCGTGAATCAAAATGTGAATGTGGCCTTTGGTCAAGTGAAACATACATGTATGAAATCCTGCATACTGCATACGGAATAGAGTAGTTGGTAGGGAAAAGGTACAAAAGTAAGTACAACAGAAAGATTTAATTTGAATTTGAATTTGCATGTAAAAACTTTTTAAATGTGATTTGACTTGATACTTGATGTGATGAGATATGAATATGATGTATGAAGTATGAAGTATGATGTATGGTGTTTGGTGTGTGATGTTTGTAATTTTGAATTGAAAAATTCTGGTTGTAAAAATCCACCTAGATTTTAGATCCTAGATTTTAGATTGTATATAGATTTGGGTTCAAATTTGAATTGGAATTGGAATTGGATTTGAATGTTGAAGATTCAAAGAAATGGGAGGAACAAATTAGTATTCCAGTGAGAATGGCACATTCAAGTTGGAATTATATTCTAGATACTTACACTTGAAGCTTGAATCTTGAATCTTGAATAAGAAAAGGAGTGAGAAAATCCTCAACTGAATATACCTTCAAATTTCAAATTCAACGTCCTTTTACATATCATATCAACTCCTCAACCAAAACCAAAACCAAGAAGAAGAAGAAAAAGAAGAAGACGAAGCTTCATCATTTTGATGTTGTTGATGATGATGATGACCAAGCTGAAAGTCCGAGTTGAAATTTAAAAAGGAAAAAATTGTTTTTGTTTCTCCTCAAGAGAGGAAAGTTAGGAGTTTGGAGTTTGGAGATCAAGTTGAGGAAGAAGTGTAATTAGCGGCTTGAAGCAGTCATGCTCACCTATGTCAATTCAGTTCCAACCCACATCATGATGAGAAACGATGATTTCGGGTTCTCTTATCATTTCAAAACTGAACCAAACCAAACTCTAGGGAGAAAAAGAGATTGAGAGAAAAACAATGATATTATATTATTATGATGATGATAATGATGAAGAATGAAGAGTGAACAAAAATCTTTGTGTATGTCCAACTAAAACTATTTATTTACAAGAACGAGGAGATTTCTTTCTACTTTCTACGCAGCTCCAGCTGGAACAAAATATTAAAGATTCCTCTTTTCTCTATCTCCAAATCTTTTATTCCAATTTCCAACTTCCAGCAAGTTTTGTGAGCTTGAGCTTGAACTTGTTGAATCTTGAATCTTGAACTGCTTCGAGGAAAAGGAATAATGGATAATGGAAAATCTATCGTGTAAATTCCAACTAACTATTATACACACCATCAGAAACTAGAAAAGTTGCAGTTGTAGAAATACAAGCAAGAGAAAGAGAATTGTACATTTTTTATTGGAACTGTTACACATTACATTACATTAATATTTATGTATGTACCATATTTCTTGATCTCTCAAATTATTCAAGAATCAAAATAAGACGGTTGATCATAAAAACTGCACATGTGTACAGAATACAGAAGCATAAAATTAGAAGATGTTTTCGGTACATTTCAAAACACAAAAAACACTGTCTACAGTTTGTCTGCTTGCTCTGATTTCCATTTCCCATACTTCCAGTGTTATGAAATAAAAAGGCGCAGAGGGAGGAAATGAAATAAAAAAAAGAAAATAAAAGATATAATAAGATATTAAACATGTGTGTATCTATGAATTGTGAATTGTTCTTGCTGCAGTATCCAAAGTATCGAAAGTGAGTGAGTGATTTTTATTCTTTTCCTCCATTTCTATTTGAAGATGAGAGAAAGAGAGAGAGATCAGAGGATTACGAATTATGAACAGTAGAATAGAAACAGAAAGAGAAACCGAAGCCGAAACTGAAGACTGAAGGAAGCGACCTTTTCTTTAAATTCTTTTTCTGGCTTCAATTTCATCCAGGATCTTCCTACTCTATAAAATAGATACATTTGTGTTTTTTATGAGAAAAAGTTGCTTGTTGGTTGTAGAAATCGTTCAGAGTTCAGAGTCTAGAGTCTAGAATCCAGATAAAGAATAAGAATAAAGAATAAGAAATATTATTATTATTATCTAAAAAAAATTCTTATTTTTTATTTCTTGTTTACTAGTAACATTTTTCCATTTCATATGCTTTACTGTTCTTTGCTTTGCTTTGCTTTGCTTTGCTTTGCTTGGTTTGGTTTGTTTCGTTTGTTTCGACTCGAGACTCGACCTTCTCTGTAAAAAGTGTAATTATCTGGAAAAAACTCCCAAAGCTTGGATTCCATACAACAAATGTATTAAATATCCTCCCCTTCAAGGATGAATGGATCTTTTGTTCATTTCATCTTTCTGTTTCTATTCCTTTCTTTTTACTTTTTACTATAGATAGATACAAGATATTATATTATATTGTACACAAGATGGATAGATATGCAGACAGATATCATCGTGGAAAAACATATCATCTCAAACTCATAACCCATGGCTATACACGAGATACACGCATAGCTATACCTACAAAACTAGTACAGAACTCAGAATGCTACAAACAATATGGATATGAAATGAAATAAAAGTAACAGTAACAGTTCTACAATTTTCTTGCTCTTCCTCTTGTCTTGTCTTGTCTTTTGGTATTCTTTTTCATTCCAATTCTCATTTCATTTATATCTTCTCAGGTTGAGCAACTCTGTTATCTATGAGAATACACATTTAAACACAATAAGAAAAAAATCGTCCGAGAAACTGGAACCGAAAAAAAAGAAAGAAATCTCCTTCTCGTTTTCCTTTACGTTTTGTTTCTTAGTCAAGAAGATACAAAAAAAAGAAGAAGAAGAAGAGTACCATAATGTGAGAGTGCCATTATTATTACCATTTCTATAACATATTACATGAACACGACTGGAAGATTCAAGAACCATTGAAATTTGAAATAGAAATAGAAAGAGGTTCAGGTTAGTTTAATAATTCTTAGTTTTCCATGTATTTTTGTCTACCATTCCTTTCATTCGTATAGGTTTTTGACCCATGGCTCATGTGTATAGAGTATAGACTATAGACATGCCACCCACAATATTACATATTACATGAGAAACCAACAAAATATTATCTACGCTTGTTCAATGTATAAAAATAAAACTAAAAGTTGTTCTGTTTCAAATCCACACTGAATATTTTTTAGTGTGTAGTTTGTAAGAAAATCAAGGAAAGAAAGTGAACAGAAGAGGACAAGAAAGAGACAGAGAGAAATCGAATAAAAACTAAGGGGAAAACTAATAGAATAAAAAGGTTTGTAGTTTGTATAAATAAATGTATACATAAAACAAAGCATTTACCATTTACCATTTGCCAAGCTTTTCTTGTGGACTAGGTAAGTAAAAAGAGTGTAGGTTGTATTTGTATACGTATGAATATGAATACTTGGCTCCGAGTTTGGAGTCC
Source organism: Sminthurinus signatus (assembly GCA_019776565.1). Classification (NCBI taxonomy): domain Eukaryota; kingdom Metazoa; phylum Arthropoda; class Collembola; order Symphypleona; family Katiannidae; genus Sminthurinus; species Sminthurinus signatus. The sequence continues at coordinate 6,164 of JABASP010000517.1, forward strand.
GGACAGAGGAAATATGATTAAAAAATGTATTCGTTTTTGGTTTCTCCACATAATGTCATTTTATATCATTTCCGCTCCTGTGATCACCCGCTCCTTTCTCCTTTCTGCATATGTACATTGTACATAAATGTACTCTTTGTACACATGTAGACCTCTTTTCTCTCCCTTCTTCACACTCCACACCACAATATACACTACAATGTACAATGTACAATGTACAGGCCCAAACCCGAAACCAAAACCAGTACCAGAACCAGAACCAGTAAACTAGGAAAATACACAAACACAAAATATGAATACAAAAATGCTTACGAAATGGGACCTCCCCACACATGATGCGGCCACAGTCAACATTTCTAATAATTTTCAGATGTACTCGATCCTCAGTCCTCACATAATAACCTCAAAGCTCAAACCTCTAGCACAAATGTAGAACATATCGTATCAATGAATAAAATGCGTAGGTGAAGTGTACATTTTACATTATAAATACATGTGGCGATTCTGTATTTAGACCGTATAAAAAAATAAAAAGTCCGTCATCCAACATCTTACAAATGCTCAACTTATACAGCTGTTATCATGAACAAACTTGTACAATGTACAATTTCCAATTTACCGGAAATGTAAACCGACCGACGACCGACCTTTTATGCATAAGTTTCTACCTTTTAGCCTTTTCTCTTGAAAAGTTGTATACTATGTACAATGTACAACCTACATGTACTTCGTCATTTGATATTTGATCAAAAATACTAATAAAAATACAGGGAATTCTTGTTGACTTCGGAGAAGTAGAAAAGTAGATGGCAATTGAACTAGAAAATACAGTGCATATTTCATATTACATTGTACGTAGTACGTAGTTCTAGTTCTCTAGTGAACCGATTGAACTGAACTATTTCCTCCTTTTTCCAAGCTCAAAACTTCTCCTTCAAAAATAAGGAAAAGGTATGGATTACGAATATTTTCCTCGAGGCTAGAGGAAATCTTGAGAGCAATTAGGAAAATATTTATTAATGATTGAGAATTGAGAATTTGAGGAATTACTTAATTCATTTCATTTTCCATTCCATTTTCCATTTCATTTCATAGAAAACTTTGGGTTTCTCCTTGTGAACCCTGTAACCTCAAGTCATGTGATTAAATTAATTATTAAACTTCGTCATCTTCATGATTCTTGATTCCGAGTACCAAGAACAGCCGAGTAAATTTAAAGTCCAAGTCAAAGTACCAAATAATACTCATATTACTCATTTTATGCTTCATATTTCTAAGTATTTACTCATAAATTTAGATTTTTGCCACTGAGAATAGAATAATTCGTGTTTTGAATGCGCATGTGTATTCTAATTACTGCTTCATTGAATAATATTATTCACATCTTATTCTGTAATATTCATTGTTTGCATAAAGTTTAAAAGACCAAAATATGGGATTTGTAGCTCACCAAAGAGAAATGAGAAATAAACAGAATCAAAATCAGGACCAGAATCTTTGTATTAAAAATTAAAAGACTCTGGACTGAACTGGAATGGTTTGGTTTGGTTTAGTTTAGTTTGATGAATACGTACAACATAAATTCTCGTTACGCCCAAAAGTCACTTCTCAATCGGTGTTTTTCTTTTCATTTTCCCTCCCCTATAATAATAATAATAATGATAATAATAATAATAGTATCTATCTCAGACGTATGCTCACAATATAACTAAAAGCTACAAATATTATGATGATCCGAGGTTGAGATGAGCTGAAGGTGCTCACATGAAAATTCAACCAAATCAAGTATATCCCGATTTGGTTCAACATTTAACAACCAACGTCAACAGATTACATAAAAGACATAATATTCTCTGCCTTTTTATAAGCATGCTCCTATCTTCTATCTTCTATCTATATTCCCTTTTTTCATAGAGCATTGCCGACTGCAACTGCAACTGCCGACATGCCGAATCTTTATGCATGTTATGTTTTATACTTTGTATTTACTATTTACTTGATAAGTGTAGTTCATCCTCTAGTCAAAGTTACAAAACCTGAGCATCAACATCAACCTCAACAATCAACATTGAACATTGAACATTGAACGTTGAACATGCAACCCCCGAAACAGAGAGAAGAAACGGAGAGTATTTAAGAGAGTTTTTTGGATTTTTTTTAAGAGAAACTATCCCAAATATTTCTTGAGACTGGAGTCTAATCGCTTTTTGTTTTGTATTGTTTTCTAAAGTGTGGTTTGGTTTGGTATGATTTTTTGAATGCATTGTTTCTCTCTATTTTGCTTTTTTTTTGTTTTTCTGATTTCAAATGAAAAAAGAAAAAAGAACTATGTATGTATATAAGGACCACTTCACACTTTCCGTAATTTAAACATTTAAACAACAATGCGGCTCATGAGGTTCATGAGGTTCATGAAGCTCGGCTCTCGGCTCGGTTGAGCTCAGTTCAGTTTTGGCTTAAACTCATCATCCATCTCCATCTCCCTTTACTATAATAGTAATAATAATAATAGTATTGAATACAATGTTGAGGAAACTATATACTTTACCTATTAACCCAGGAAAACCTTCCCTGTTTCTATCCTCTAAATACCAAATACCAAATACTAAATGCATGGAAATTCTTCCCTGCTCCCCCTCTTTTGTCTTACTTTTCCCATCCATAATCCATAACACATATGTACATACTGCATAGTACATAAGTAATAAGTAGACACAAAAGTACACCCATTTCATTTCATTTTTCATGGGATGGATGAAAAACACAACAGAACACAACAAAATGAAATGAGAAAATATGATAATAATTATCTCTCATGATATTTCTGTACACGACTCACAAGTCAAAAAATCCCAAATCTCAATTCTCAAATCTTATACTGATGAGTAGATCTAAAATAGGAAAAGAAATAGTTAAAACGTGGCTTTTGTTCTGCTCCAAATAATATATTTATGAATATGAATAAGTGGATTATGCATAAATACAAATACAATTATTGTAGTGTATAGCACATTTAAAATCTATCTGATATTTGGTATTTGATATTCTGCCCCAAATTATTAATTACTAAAAGTCGAAAGCTGAAAACGGGAAAAGGCCTTGTTAGACACTAATTTATTCCGTCCATAATTAATAATCATTAAAAACTTGGACTAATTAATTCTCAACTTTCCTTTCTTTTTTCTTGAATAAAATCCAAAAATATTCTAGATTTTACATTCTATAGTTTCCTGGATTGTTTATAAAGTCATGTAAAAAATACATGTATTTCTTCACCGAAGCTCAAAAAAGTAAAAAGAAATGAAAGGTTCAAAATTCAAAGCATATTGACTATTGACTTTTGAATGTTTAACACATCCAACATTCGACATCCACTGCGTACATTTTGTACACAGTCAGTTAACTTTATTATTTATGATTATTTATTTATTTATGGAATTTTATGCTGATACACAACAAACACTTGCACTGACATAAATGGGATGGAAAATAGAAAATATAGAAAAGAATAATAATTTAGTCAACACACACATTCAACATTCAACATTGAAAAGGAACAAGAGAAAAAAAAGGTGTTCCAAAAGAAATGGGATTTCTTTTGGATTTCCTTCCTCACACACAAAAAAACACATCAAACTGAAAACCAAACGCTGAACCAAAACATATAACATAAAACATATTGCAGTGTTCAGATTATTTCAGCCAATTTAATTCTAATTTATGAGGAAGAAATGATGGATCGAAAGTGGAAAGTGGAAATCTATCGACGATCCTATTCATATTTTTATGTGCTGTTTTTTTCTCTCGCCTCTCGCCTTTGAGTTTTCATTTTCTCCATTCTTTTTGTATCTCTTTCTCTCGTCATGTTTAGAGCCAAAAGTCTGTTTATTTTTATTAGATATATTATGAATCCAGTACAGAGTACATGTGTACAGACGGCAGACTCCATATTTCTTCTCTCTCTCTCTTCCAGCTTTTTCACACATGTATTATGTATCGAATTCGATTATTGGTTGTCTATACTTATTATCACAGAACATTAAATAATAATACATTTAAAATACAAAATACATACTCATTCCTCTGCTTAATTTTTATTGTTTATTTACTCACTCTCTTCTTCTTCTTCTTTCTACTGCTTACTTTACTATTGTGTTACTTGCAAAATCATGTGAGCATGAGATACCTTATATAATTTCCAACAAGGTTATTTTTTCATTTCCAAATTGATTTATTTTAAATACTCCCGTGTTGTTAACTGTCAACATTATGTTTTGTGTTTCTTACCTAGTGTAAAAAATTATGTAGAATGTACAATGTGTTATATGATAAGGAGCAACGAGTAACGAGACAAATGAATAAACCTCGATTTTCTCATGCTCTTGCTCATACGATGAGGAAATGTATAATATTATGAAGTATTATTAGCTATTTAAAAATTATTCTCATTCTTATAATTCTGATTATTATTATTATTATACGACAGCCTGATTAATACCACTACCGTTGTTGTTCATATTTCATAAGTATTAATAATACAAATAAAACTTGTTTGCACTTTGTAGTTTGTACTATTGTTCACTTCTCTACTAGTTTTTTTTTCTTCATGTGGTTGTGGATTGTGCATTGTGCATGCCATGACATGACATGAGTTTTCAAATACAAAGTACAAAACATAAAATACATGACGAGGAGACGAAGACGAAGATGGAGACGGAGAGAAGTGCAAGTTGTAACTTTTTTGATGTGTGTTTGTATAAATTGTAAATAGTAAATTGCTTTAATTTTTTTGATAGGGTATGAAAGAAAAAGAATAAGAAGAGAAGAAGAGAAGACGGAGACGGAGTAGAGAATGAGAGAAGGCAGGCTAATGTCTGGACGAAGGTGAGTGATTTGTGAAATGAATAATTATGATGATTGGTATCTTTAATTCTCTACGTTATCTAGCTCTAGCTAGCTATTGTGTTGAATTAATTAGTTATTTTAATCTCTCAGGAGACTCCTTCTTCTTCTTTTTCTTCCTTCCTCTACAATTTACAATACATATCACAACATATCATATCATTATTATTACTATTACTATTACTCTTACTTTTTCTATTCCTATTCCTATTCGTACTATTATTATTATTATTATTACACTCGTGAAGAGGAAGAAGAATTAGAATCAAAATCAGAAGCTTTGGAAAAGGTAAAAGACTATTATAACATGTAAATGTTGAATGGTAAACGCGTCGCGACTCCAACTTTTTTTCATCCTTAAAATGTACGAATGCACGTACAATTAAAATGAAAAGGGAAAATTAAATCAAGTCAAAATCAAATTCGAATTTGAATTTGAAGACAAGAAAAGACGAGTGAAGATTTAGAGAGTGTAGTAAAAAAAAATAAGAAAGAAAAACTCCTTAATGAAATGAAATGGAGGAAGGGAAAATACAGATATGTGTAAAATGGGATGCGAGTGCATATTTAGAATTATAAGTTATAAGTTATAAGGAACATGGATACGGACTAATGCTAATATACTTGTGTAACTTTGTACTTTGTGTATTTAGTATTTATGCATCAGGATCACATTAGAATTTGGATGTGGAGTTGTAAATGTGGATAGAATGAGAATACCCCAGAGTCCACATTTAAAAGAAATCAACTCTTGCGTATTTTGTATTTTGTATTTTAATATCCAATTTTTTAAAGATGGGGAAGAAATGAAAATGCGATATTAAAGCAGACAGACAGACAGACGGACGGATGGATGGAGACAGACGTAAAGACGTAAAGAAGAATGGGAATGAAAATGAGAATAGGAACGAGAGCGAGGATGAGGATGAGACGGAAAGATTGAGCTGAGTTGAATTGAGCGAGGAAGGTATTATGCAAAGTCAGTCGGATAATTTAGACTTTTTTTTCTTTCTTGGTGTTGGTGTTGGCGTTGGCTGTTGGCTGTTGGCTGCTAGATGTTGCTTCTCATTCTTTCCCACATTTAGAGCTGGAGACATTTGAGCATTTAAAAGAAGAAGAGGAGAGATTTGTACAGAATCAAAATCAGAATCACAATCCGAGGCAGAACCATAACCAAACGGAGTGAAGAAAAGATGATACACATTTTATGCTACAAAATCCAGATATCTACAAAATGCACAGAATTCAGAAAATGCACAAGTACATACGTAGCAAATCCACCTCTTTTTTCTCTCCTCTTCTACTGTATTATGTATTATGTTCTCCTCTGATTATGTAAGCGTAATATTAACTAGCTCAAGTCTCAAGTCTCAAGTCATTCTCGGTTTCGGTATCGGTAAACTAATACAAAATCTCCCTGTTGAATACTACATGCATAAATGCATATGCCTGAAATGGCATTAATAATACAAATAACAGTGTAATAGAACCAAAGGAAAAGAGTTCAACATTCAACACATTCATTTCATTCATCCCCCTCTTTTTTTTCTTCTTTTTTTCCTTTCCTTCTTCCTCCTCTTCTAATGATATTAGCTCATCTTGTTCTCTCCTCTGTAATGGTAATGTATATCTGTATTATGTATCTTGTTATGCTGCTCCCAACTCCCAACCCGCGGCCGGGATGTGATCTATGATGATTTTTTCTCTCCTCTTTCTTAATCATAATTTCTCCTCTTTATTTTCTCCCATTTCAATTCTACAGCTCTGCACTTCTACAATATACTTTACACAGTAGACATTTGGCAGTAAATTCCTTCTACATTCTATAGTCTGTCAACGAACTCCACCAAACACCAAAATTACCTCAGCTCTTTTGTCTAATCTTCTGTCATTATACCATCATAAAAATTTCCCATGGCACAAAACAGTACGGTATAAAAAGTAAAAAGTCAAGTCGAGTCGAGTCAAGTTCGCGACTATATCTACGTCTTTACGTCTTATGTATACTATATTGTACATTCGTGTGACAGTTGGAATTATAAATAATTACAAAGAGAACGAGTCCAATCGTTTGCAAAATGCAAGTATAAAATAAAAGTCTCCATGCTTTTAAAACGGTGAGCGATTAATAATAATTAGGCTGTCGTGAAATGTAAAATGTAAGTATAATTTTACTATTTACTGTTTATTGTCCATTTCACATTTGTAAATGTGTGACATTTAGACTATAAAACAATTGCAATTTTTTATACTGGCCGTGTGGATCATTGATTGGTTTTTCAACAAAAAACTTGTAAAATCTACTTCCTCTTTTTACTTGGTATCTTTAGTCTTGGTATTTATTAAAACAAATACAAAAAGTTGAAGAATATTGACAATTTCATGCATCAGCTTTGGTTTGTCACGCCTGTGCCATTTACCATTATTTTTGTCCTTTTGTCATTAAGCATCAAGCATATGGTGTCAGGAATTGGGAATTGGAAATTGAGAAACATGTCAGTCGTTGAATGTATTTCATATTCCACATATTAAAGTGTGTAAAAAATATTCTAGAAACATTTTTTCAACCTACATGTAAAATCTGTCGTGTAAATACACATGATGAAGAAATGCTATTTAAGCCTATATATAGGTTTCAATTTGCTCTGTATTTTTGTTTGGTAGGGAATGAAATTACAAATTACAAATTGCAAGTTGTAAAAGTAGGAAAATACTTATAATGTATATGTATATTTTATGTAGACGGAGCAGCTCAGCAGAAGTAGAAAAGAGGGAAAGGAGAGTTCAATTAGGAAAACACTTAAGAGTGTCACGTACTCTGAATGTAACCCGTAACTAGATACAACTACATAATACAGTGTACAGTGTACAACTGGGAAATACTTTTACTAGGACACACACATGCTGAAATTCAAAACTCGACACTCAACACTCAAAACTCAACTCTCATTTCAACTCACTACGGACTACGGACTGTGGATTTCACTAGAAACTAGATACATGAGCATATTCTATATTATCTTGCATATGCTCACACAAAATTACGATTACAATTATAAGATGAATTGATGATGTTGTAGATTATTTTGGACGTAGGACATGTCTAACATCTAACATTCAACACTCTACATTTTCTGCATATCCATAGATATTCATATTCATGTACTCATGTACACAGATGTAAAATGATAATGTAATAATAATAATAATAATAAAGTAGGGAAGTGAGCGTGAATGTGAATGTGAAAATGAATAAAGTTTACAAGAGGAGGACTAATCAAGTTGTTGGTTGTCATGCCTCTGACTTTCCCCTCATTGATACATTGTCACATTCGTAGTTGTCATATCACATCCACATCCATATCATTTCACATGTAGATAAATGTACAATGTAATTATACAAGTCTCTACGGAGTCCAAATAATTTATCAAAACAAAGTCATAATAAATGTACCATGTACAAAATCAACTCTTGTGCAATGTACAATACGCAAGCTCCAAGCAAAACTAATAATAATAAATTTATTACAGAGAAACAAATGTAGAATGTAGAGAACATGATTATTCAATTCGTCGAGCTACTCTTGTATTTTGTATTTTGTATTTAAATTTAGGAATTATGGTGTGTCATTTCAATTCTCAATCTCATATCCTGAACCAATTGCAAATTCTGCACTCGACACTGTAAAAATAATATAAGGTTGGAAATAACTGAATAGAAATTAGTATTATTTAATGAGTCGTAACTGCAGTATGAGTGTGCAGAAGTGAATGATTAAAAAAAGTGTGCATATGAAAGTGCCATTATGAATAAAATACTAAAGTAAGAGTTGGAGGGTGTAAAAATATGAAAGTATGAAAATATGATATGATAATGCAGTGCAAGTATAAAAAAGATTGAGTATTTACCTGGCTGTAGTACAGTCTTTGTATAGAACGTCAAAGTCCTTGCAGCTGAGGAGTTTACATCGGTTGACGCCGGGTTGGATGGCTCCCAGTCCTCGGAGAATCCTGACTTGTTCCACGTTACAAACGATGGGGACAATGTCCAGCCTTTTGAGTTTAGTATAGACCGTGTGAAGTCCGCCCACCAAATGTTTCAAGAAGAGTTCAAATGCTTGTGGGAGACAGAGCATGGTGTCTCCATTGATGACGAAAGCCGCCACTTTCTGTCCGCGGTAGTCCACCAACTTGCATTCATTGACACTGGGGTCGTTGGAGGGTGCCACGGGGGCGGGAGGACTGTGACTCCCATATGCAAGTTCCATCCGACGATCCAACTCTCGACTCCCCACAAAAGAGGAGTTGGACCCGCCAAAGTCATGATGATGAAACGAAGCCGCGGCGGCGGAACTCATGGCATTGAGGGCACTCAGACTTGCGAGGATCCCTGGTGGCATGTTCTTGGCTGCGGAGGAGGCAGCAATTGAATTTATCATGTGTTGTTGTTGAGCGGCGAGGGAGGCGGAAGTTGGAGGAAGGTGATGACCAAGAGGGGAGGAATTTCGGTCTCGATCTCGGTCTCGATCTCTGTCGCGGTCTCGGTCACCACGATCCCGATCTCGATCTCGATCCCGATCCATGGGTGGACTGTATGGGCCACCTTTTGACATTCTGGAAAGTGGAAGGGCCATCGGTGACAGAGAGCCGCGTGATTGAGGGGAGGTTCCGATCCCCTCTTCTCCACTTGAACCCCCGGATTCCATCGTCTGGTCTATTTTCATCAACATTTGTCGCCCGTCACCCGAATGACGACCCGTTCCGCCAAGGATGTACGAGTTGAGGTGTGCAATTAAAGCACTGTTCAAATTACACGTTGCAATTTTGACGGAGGAGAAGAAGAAACTCACAAATTTTTTATTTTAAACCTTTTTCTTTGTTTTTCTTTTATTTTTGTAGTCTTTTATCAAATTAATGATTAATGTTGTTTTTTTTTGGTTTTGTTTTTTGCACTATCAACTTTTGAAACTTTGTCAATTCACGTTCACCACTGCTGTAAAAGCTTTGGATTCTGATAAGTCTAATGAAGATCTCATCATTTCACACATGCACATCAAACACTAGTCATTGGTTTTTATTATTACACAGTAATTTTCCTACTCTTCTTCAATTAGATTGGATCTTCTTCCTGTAATTTTTAACCTGTCATTTGATTTGAATTATCATTATTATTTTTAAAAAAACCACTGTATTTTATCAATCCAATTTACACGGGATCAAGTTGAAAACCAGAAACGGAATAATTATATATATCACTTGAAAGAATCATAACCATTCTTATTTCTTTTGCACCAAACACAACTCAACAGAGCACAATCAAAATCAAAGAATCAAGTTTCCAGAATTAAGTTTCTTTTTTATTCTTTTGGGTATAAATTCTCGTTTGAATACAGATGCAATAATTAATGACGATTGTAATTGTAAGGGTGTGGCGTGGATGATTTTTAAATTAGTTGGTTTTTCTTCTTCTTCTTCTATTTCTTCTCACGAGTATGAGTAAATTATTATTATTTTGTAAATAAAACAAAGTTGGTTTTTATTTTGATTCTTTGGTTTGGTTTGGTTTTTTGGTTGTATTTCCTTTATTTATGCTGTCTGGAGTTTGGAATACAGAAGTTATAATTATTATGCACTGACTTGTTGGTTTGTTCACTGGCTGACCGACCGGTGAGAATGTGAGAACTAGTGTAAAATTCAACACGTTTTTTCTTGTAGGTTGAGAGTTGAGAGTTGAGACGGTCGTCTCTGAATAAGAATCAGAATAGAACTTTAACAATAGAAGAACTTCACCAAGGAATTCACATATATTATCTTCTTTTTTTAAACCAAAAGTTGATTTTGATTTTGATTAGTATCAAAGAAATTACACAGGAGTCACATCAACGGGTAAATTTATCGTTCAACTTTTCTTCCGTCTCACACTAGTTTTTTTCAGCTGCGGTTCTTTTTCTTTTTCTTTTGCTTTTATTTGTGTGAATTCGCAACTTTACTATGTTTTTACTCTTTGCACTAATTAAACCGTCTGCTTTTGTGTCTGTATTTTACTTTTGTTGTATTAAATGACAACAAACAAGAAAGAAACAAATGTTCTTTCAACTTTTCACAATAAACTGCACACTGCACAAATAAATAAATAAATTTACTCTATTGAATATTGAATTTCCTTGAAATTAGTTGTGTAAATAATTATCCGTTTTCTCTTTTATTAGTTTAATGTATTTTTGTTGACCTTTTCTCCTTTTTCCTTGTCACTTTTAGAATTTAGAATGTAGTCTCTAGAATTTAGAATCTAGAGCCTAGAGTTCAAATTGGAGTTGGAATTGGAATTGGATTTGGAATCGAAATGAAATGGATACGACTGTTTGTGTGTCTATGATGTTGATGATGTTGATGTGGGCAAGCACAAAAGCGAGCGAGAGAGAGAGAGGAGATCGTGGCTGAGGGTTGTACCTGCTGAACAGTATTTTAGTAGATAGTAGATACTAGATACACAAAGACACAGCGAGAGGGAGAGAGAGAATCCTTGTGTTGTTGTACTTGGGACTTGGAGTTTGGAGTTGGAGTACAGTAGTTTTGTATTAGTATTAGTGAGTAGTTGGTAGTATTGTGGACTGTAGTTCTGCTCGTCTCTCTCAATTCTCTTGTACAGTATTCCTCTATTCCGGTTGTTTATTCTGTCTGTAACTTTGGAGGAGTTGGGATGAAGTGAGGCAAGAAAAAGAGCCGTAACACGTGGACCTCGCCGTTGGACCTTGTGTATTTTCTATTCTCTATTCTCTATTTTGTATTTTGTATTGTGTGGAGTAGGGAAACGGAAAGCAAGTGGAGTGTAGTTGAATCCTTGATTCTGAGTCGGAATCTGGTTGTAGGTTGTATTTTCAGTTCCAGTTCCAGTTTCAATTTTAGTGTATGCTCAAACAGCGAGTTGCGAGTTGAGAGTTGCGAGTTGGGAGATTCGACTTGTGACTGCTCATCAACTCCCCATGCAGAGGAATAATAGTGGGAATTTCTATTTCTCGTATTTGGAAATCGTAGAAATTCTCTAGCCCTTTTCTATTCGTGTACTGTGCAGAGACGGAGAGATGGAGAGATGGGATGGATGGAGGGCTGGCTGAGGGGAGGCAATAAAATGTAGTACTACAGTTTTTTTTCTGGATTTTATATTATTGTTGATGAGAGCAAGTGCAAGAGCAAGAGCAAACGTACGAGTGAGAGTCAGAGAGAGAATGAAATGAGAATGAAGGAGGGAATCCCATGGAAATAAATGATATGGTTCTGGATCTCGATTATAATTTTCTGGTTTCCTCACTCATCCTCAAAGTTATGATGGGCATGGTCGTGATTTTGTATAAGAATTAATAAGTACATAGTACATATCTAGATTCTAGATACAGCAGACGAAAGGAAAAGAGGAAGGGAATGCTCATGTGTATGATTGTTGTTTTGTTGTATAATATAAAGTATAAAGTGCATGAGAAGGTCTACACATATATATGTATTTAGTATTTAGTATGTACAATGTTCAATGTACAATGTATAAAAGACAAGAAAAATAAGTAGGTAGGAACAATCCAAACTCGCGCTGTGAGAAAAGAAAAAGAAGCAGAAGAACAATCGAATTGGAGAGTTTTTTTTTGAATTGGACTGGAATGGAATGAGATCTGAATAGGAAAGTCAATCCTTTGCGCAACCCGGTAAAACTCATTGGTTCTCTCCTCAATCGTATCCTCCCCTCGATTTTCTTTCATTGGTTCAAGACATCCAAACAAACACCAAAAAAGCGATGACAAAATTATATATCACAATATCACAAGGCGGATTCACTCACATCTGTCCTCTCCTCTATTTCTTTTCTTTCTTTCTTTCTTTCTTTCTTTCTATCTATCTATCGTCTGTGTTATGTGTTATGTATTTCACTTCACTTCTCTCTATTTTCTCTATCTATTTCTCTCTCTCTCTCTCTCTCTGTCTTTCATGTACAGATATACTGCATAACTTTTAATACATATTTAATATTATACAGACACACACATTTCTCTACACTTTACATTCTACACTTTATATTCCGTGCAGTGCGGTACTGTATCCCGTATTCTGTATTATAATGTAGACGACTTTATTGTGTATTTATCTCTTGAGTCTAGAGTCTAGAGTCTAAAGTCTAGAGGCTTGAGTATTTGATATTGTGCATATTACAAACTCCACACTCAAAAACTTGAGAACTACAGACTTTAGACATGTACTTACTTTTGGATACTTGATATTTCATGCATGTATTATGTATTTTATATTTTATATTCCACCACACATTTTATTTCATACATTGGAAGACACGTGTTAGTAATATAGCTTTTCAGCATTCTACATTCTACATTCTGCGTTGAAGATTCCAAGTTCTAAGTTCTAGTGCCTCTACATTCTACATTCTACAGTCGACAGTCTACACTTTGCATTATGCATATCGCACACGGCTGTCTTGTCTGTGTGCGGAAAGTGAATTCATCGTTCCAACAGATTCCATAAGTCACTCACTCACTCACTCACTCACGAATAGAATCAACTCTTTTATATCCTTCCATTTCTCACCTTGCCTATGTGTGTGTGTAGTGTGTAGTCTGTATATGGCCGTATAATATAATATTTGCTACCTACGCATCAAATATCAACTATTTATTAAACTCACGCTCGCTCACAATTTTTCCACTTCCACTCATGTGTAGATTCTGGATTGTGGAGACTTGAATCTGTTCCATCTTTAATGTTCAATCAAAATGTTGAGGCTTATTTTACAATGTACATTGTTAACGTTTCCAGTAATACAATCTCTCAAGTTTCTTTTCTTTACTTTAGTATTACAAATATTTTTCATGCTTTCTTTACTCTGTAAGGTTTATGGTTTATGGATAAATTGAACCGCAATATCATATAATAAAACTATACATTTATTTCAAATAATCCAAGAGTCAAATACAAATTTGTCACTGACATCTTAGTTCTTAGCTATTTTTTATTGAGCATTTTTTTCCTCCTTAGTTTTGAAAATTGAAGCTTAAGACCATTTACACTTGTCTCTTTTGTTGTTTTTCGTCATTTATCTGTATCTGTATTTTATATTTTGTATTTTATACACCCGACACCAAATACTAAATTCCAAATACTTTGTGAGGAGTTTTGTTTGTGAGGTTTCCTTGTTTTTCTAGTTGTTTGTGTTTGTAATCATTCTTAAATAAATGGGGGAAGATGAGAAGGGGTGAGTTTTGAGTTTTGAGTTTATTGGTTTGCTTTGGTTTCACGGTGATGACGGTGACGTTGATGTGGATGTGGATGAGGACTTTGTGAGGGGTCCGCAATAAATTACACTCTCTTTCCTTTATATATAATTTAATAACTCTATTAGTCATGTGTAATATTACGTATATAAAACAGAGCAAAGAATAGAGAACAGAACAGAACAGACGGGCGGACGGATGGACGGAAGAAGGAAGGAAGGAAGATGTTGGGGAGAGATTAAAAAATGCTCTAGTGGGAGCATGAAAGCACGTTTTACTTATACAATATATCGGTGTACCTATGAAAAAGAGAACAGAGCTAAACTGAACTGATCATCATCGATCGTCTTACAACTCGGAACACAATTCACAATTCACAACATTTTTGGTACAAGATTCAACAAATTTTGGATGAAAATTTAAAGCTTGATATTTCGTTGTTTGATAAAGAATAAAGAGAAAAGAGCCAAAAATAGTAAATAGTGAGAGGGGAATATCTCGAAAAAATATTATTTACAACATCAAGTATGAAAAGTACATAAACCTTAAAACCTTATAAAACTCTGTGTAAAAATTGACAGCTTTGGAAAACATGTGTTTACTGTTTACCATGTACAATGTACAATGTACATTGGGAATTGTGCATGTTAATATGAGGAGTAAAAAGCTTATGGGGGAGGAGAAATATGGTGAGCTTGTGTAACATCATATCATGTTATATCACAGATATTTCCATAGCTTGTAGCTTGAGTTGTACCGTCTACTGTCTACTGTCTACTATCTACTTTCCACTGTAGGTTAGCAGGGGATGTTTACAATGTATGTTGATGTAGTTCCAATGTATACTCTCACTCTTGTATCTGCATGAAGGGAACTAAACGCTTGACAAATGACTATTCATATTCATATTCATGTGCATAAAGTATTCCAGTGAGCAGATTTTGTTTTGTGACCTCGGGCTAGTGCCAGAAACCCAGGAAAAAAGTAAATGTAATAATTTTCTATTCCGGAGTGGAGTTTGTAGTTTGTAAACACAACATCTCCACTAAATATTAGACAAATACGTAACCCTTTCTGTTTCCTATTTCCACTTTGTGTGACTGGAGAAATGCAAATAACATAATTACGCTGGAGAGTGGAGAGCTTTGGAGTTTGGAGCTTGAGTTACAAAGAAAGGGCATCGGCTGTAAAGTGTAAAGTGTAAAAAGTAAACTTGCCCTGCATAATATGAGCCCAATGCTAGTTTCGAGTATCTAGTAGATAGTAGATACGCCTTGTGCCTTGTCGCACTACATACTATATAATATATGTACAATGTGCAAATATAAAATACCAAATACCAAATACAGACTGGTATACACTGTACACTGTACATTGTATATTTTGCATGCAGCGTCCATGATGGGCTCTCTATATTTAGAGGTGGAAGATTGAAGTATTATGTGTATTATGAGGATGAAGAAAATGCAAATGCACCATGCACAATATGCACATGGATGATGGAAGGATGGAAGCCGAAGGATGGAGGACGGAGGACGGAGGATGAATGAAGAAGGAAGGAGCATCGACTTTATGAAAGGGTAAAGATAGAGTATTAGAGTACGTATAAAATGTAGAGTGTAGAGTGTAGAGTGTACAGTGTAGAGTTTAGAGTGCTGATGTTTCATGCTCTAGTAAAAATTGCCATTTACCTGCATTTCCCTCTCTCTCGTTTACTCATTCTCTTTCAGTCTTCTACATCTAAAGTATAAAGTATAAAGTATACCCTTTCAATTTCCTACCGTGCACCATTTTTATTTGAATATGAAAAGATTGATGCATGTGCATATTTTTTGGATGTGGGGCACAAATACTGAGGATTGAGGATTGAGTTGAATTGGTATTGGACTTGAATGTTTGAATACACCTTATACATGTAAATGAAGGTGGTAAGAATGGAATGAAAAAAAGTATCTCGGACATGTTAAATGTTGAATCGGACATTTTTACTTGCATTATAATATGCAGACGCATACTAATATAATATAATAATAAAGTGGTGGAAAAGTGTAAGTAAAAGAGAAGTGGCCGTTTCCTTCTCTTCCTTCTTTTATATTCTACAGTCTAGATTTTCTAGTGGGTCTCGGTTTTTCCTCAAGACTCAAGACTCAAGACTCTAGACTTGAGACTCCTGATCCTGATTTATTGCTCATCATATTCGTATTTCATCGAGAAGTATACATTGGAGACGTTCACTCCCTCTAGAAATTTTATGAGCTTTTCCCATCTTTCATCTCCTCAAGCACAAACCTATATTCTATATTCTACAATACATTCCATATTATTCTTAAGAGTGTTCTGCTCCTATTGTTATTATTATTATTATTACTGTTGTTGTTATCATTATTATTTTGTTGTGCCTGTTTACCTGCCTGTCTTTCAATAATGTAGATTGTAGATGAAGTGTACAGATATCCACATTCACACAGGTATCACATACACTTAGCATTGAGCATTGAGCAATGAGCATTGAGTATTTAACATTCAGAACAAGTCAACCAAATTCAAAGTGAAACAAAAACTGAAATTGAATGTAAATGTGAACTTGAATTTGAATGTATGTGAGAAGTGAGAATGCAGTCCATTCCATTCCAGTCCAATCCAATCCAAGAGTTATTAAGTATTAAGTATTCATACTCGACCGTCTGTCCATCCATCCATCCATCCAGAGACGACGTCCCACCCATCAAAACATTGTCCAGCCTCATCATCAAAATGGCCCTTCTTCTTCCAATCTCCACTCATCTTGCTTCAATCTTTGGGCTAATGTGTAAAATGTAAAATGTAGAAATAACTCGATGACTGTGGATCTTGAATTTGGAATACATTTCCATATTTCCATTCACAATTTATTAAGGTACATTTCACTCTGTTATCCCTTCAGTAGTGAGACACCTGACCACTGAATACAATATGCAATACACTCTCAGAATTTACAGAAAAAATGGACTTTTGGAGCATCTCTGCTACATGCATTTATATTGGAGATGCTCCACGAAATGCTCCACAAAGAACCTTTTATTCTGAACTTTATCGGAGAGTGTATGCAATATACATAAATATAAGCATTTGCTTTGTTCAAAGAGTAATATGTTGTAAAAAAGATGAGTATTTTCTCGTTTGTCTTTATTTTGAAATTAGTCAGTCAAAGATATTTGTATTTACATAAATAAAATTGAAGACAAAATGTGGAATGACGACTATTGACTATTCTTTGTCTTGTATGTTGTATTTGTATTTGTATTGCACACTGTTTTAAAGGAACATGAATAAATAATACACAATAAAAATGTACCTACTCAATTTAACTACTTACTTGATGATCTGAGAATTGAGAATCCCATGGATTCTTATTTCTTACTGTTGTCACTCGCACGACAAGGGGAAAACCGGTCCTTTATCTAATAATCCTCCATCATTTCATAGTCATAGGTTGTAGCTTTTAGTTGTAGTTCCTTCATAGTTAGTACTCACTCCTCACTCCTGACATTGACATTGGCATTGCTAATAAGATTTGATTTGCGTTGGTTGGTTGTTGGCTCTTGGCTCTTTTCCGTGCATAGTACTTTGTACTTTGTCTCTTATTTAGTAATATGTTGTGCAGTGTGCAGTGTGTTGGCGTGAAGAAATGGAAAGAGAAAAAGAAAAAAGAATTTATACCTGCAGACTAGAATTTGAATTTGAAGTTGAATTTTTCAAGAGAATAAAATAAAAATCTACATGTGTATGTGATTTAGGTAAGTCAGAGTGGACAGTGGCAAACCTTGATACGATATGATATGATACGTGCCCAGTAAAAAGTAAAAAGTACAAACACAAGTATAATTATCTTTCTTGTTACCTGTAGAGTTTAGATTACATAATTTACTCGTTCATGATTTTTCCATGTAGAATCTAGAATTATGTACAATGTACCATGTACATGATTGTGAAGGGAGGTTCATTTTCATGTCATTTCCTCTACTGTAGACTGTATATCGTATATCGTGTATCCTCAAATATTAAATAAATAAATAAATGAATACAGTCATTCAAATAATATTATTTATGAACCAGAAGAAATGAAAAGAGACTCGAGACTCCTCATTTTCTCTACGAGGATTTGCTACACTTATCTCCTCACTTGTGTCTTTTGTATATGCTTATTACTTATTCCTTATGTACATGAATATTTTACATATAAAGTTGACTGACCACTCACATTTCACATTCTATATTCTTTTCCATTAATTTGTGCTGTCTGAAACGTTGTTGGTTGTTTGTTGTTTGTACTTTGTACATTTGTTTCACATTTGTGTATTTTCTGCCATGCATTTAAATACGAGTACAAGTAAAAATGCTTGTAACTTCATGTACATAATTTGATATGGATATCTCTACACATATCAATACAGTGTTAGCTATATATGTTGTGAGTTGTGAGAGAAGAATATGTACACATTTTTTTCCCTTGTTGTTGGCTTTATCTTTGGTTTTGGTTTTGGACTGTGGACTTGGAGTTGGAGTTGGTCTTCTTAAATTTTAATAGACCCCCGAGAGTACACCTGTAATTATCTTGTAGAGTTTTCTTGTCTCCTCCAAGTATCTCTATGACTATGACCAAATGATTTTGTAATTAAAGCAAACCCATTTGTACTTTGTAAAATCTAAAATGTACCCACAACATGATACATACAAACAAAACAAAACAAAGCAATACCCACAAGAACCAAAAGAACCAAAAGAAACAGAAGAAACAGAAGAACCAGAAGAAGAAGAAGATGGTAACAAACAACGGTCTAAACATCCAACCGACAGTCACTCCTCCTTCCCCAACACAATATATTATCTCTCTCTTCATTTCTTTCCATTTCTTTAGTTTCTTGGCATTATTCTATTTCATATCTTTTCCCTCAACTCTCAACACACTACTGTCTGTATTCTGTCTGTATATTGTATATGTTATATACTATTCCTCTCTAAACCTAAAACCTTACTTATTAAAACAAGCTACACATGTAATATGTACAATGTACAGACTACAGACTACAGACATGCAGAAAAGATTACAACTGAGGTAAGTATACTTATTATATTATATTATATATTACGCCTCGACGTTTTAACACACCTGTATACTGTATACAAAATACAAACACATGTACGTATTATCAATATCTACTACACAGTAAAGAATACATAATACAGAGTACACACGGTTAGATTTATGATACATTTATCTCTCATTTGACTTTTTACTACTAGTTGACTACCATTTATTCTAATCTAATAGAGTCCAATCTTCACTGCCCCACGAATTTCCACCTTCCAAGCCAAACCAAACCACTGGAGTTAAAAAATGGCATTAGTTTGGTTTGGTTTGGCTCGGTTTCCTTCTTTTCATTACAAGTTTCTACAAAAGATAGAAGAATACGCATATCTTTGTAATTTGTATTGAGTATCTTTGTGTACAAGTAGATAGGGAGGTATTCAATGCCAAACTAGGAATATTTTATGATAAACACGTTATTACTCATCCACTCATGAGTCCTGACACGCTGCTATACTCACTACACATCTTTTACATACAAATGCTTAATGTTTATACTTTGATACAAGAGGCATCTTTCCCTTTTTACTTTTTACTTGTTACATCTTACATCAAATCTACCATATTATGTTGTGAATTATGTAATATAAACGTTGTATTTTTCAAGCACTATGAGCTTTTTAAGCTTTAAGCTTTGAACGGACACAAATCGTCCGGCTAATTTGAAAAAGACAGCTAGAGAATCAAGAATCAAGAATCAAGTATGGAAAATGGAAAATGAAAAAACTGTTTAAAACATAAACTGACTGGAAGAATGAATGAATGGATAAGAGCGGCTAGAGAAAAAGAAAAGAAAAGTAGACATTGTCCTAAAATGGAGATTGGGAAGGAAGGAAAAAGGAAGGAAATACATGGCGCATCCAGCATACTCTTTTCTCTTTTCTATCACTTGCTCATTCTCACTCGTCATGTAGAATGCAGAATAGATACAAGACAGATAGAACAGGCAGACGTAGAAAGAAAGAGAGAGAAACAGTAAGACAGACAGTTGAACTCTCACACACAAGCACAAGCACCCGCACCCACACACACACTTGAATTTCTACAACTACAACTACAACAACTTCTTCCTCTTTCTTCGCAGTCGTATTCGTATTCGTTTTCGTATTCGTACTGCAATCCGAATCGGAATTCGGAATACTCGAATCCTCGAATCCGGATCCTCGACGTAGGCGCAGCTGAAGGCAACTCCTGCAAGCCAAGCCAAAATCGAACCAGACCAAGCCATGCCAAACCGAGCAAAAAAAAGAGAAGCAGGCTGCCGTGCACTGTGTGTTGTGCAGGCATGAAAGACAGAGGCAGAGGCAGAGCAGAGGAAGAAAGATGTAGAATGTACAGTGTAGAGACTGCGGTTTTCCAACACTTAAGTGTCTATAGTATGACAATGCCAGCACTAGTATGTGGAATTCCCATTCCTACGCTTTTATATGACTAGTCTACGTCTATTTGTGGGATTGTACTATCAAACCAAGAAAAGAAATAAGATCCTCCTACAATCTTGCTCTGTCGCTCTTTTCTCTCTTTCTACATCTCTGTCTGTCTGTCTGTCTGACTGTTTCTATGTCTGTTTCCATGTCTCTTTAATTGCGTCGTACGACTGTCGACTCTCAACTGTCGACTATCGGATTTCCGAGAATCTCCGTGAACCCGAAAACCAAAAACGTCAACGCCCAATCTACAATCTAAAATCTAGATACTAGATACTAGATACAGATGTAGAATTCACACAACTAAAACGCCTATTACATTATTTTCTTATTTCTTATACTTTATACTACGTGAAAAATTAATTTTACCTTTTCATCTTTGTACAATGTACAACATTACTTAATTTTTATCTCGTGCTCTATGATACTTTTTCTTTGTATTTTTTTAGACAATTAATTTACCATGAAATGGTCTAGTACTTTGTACTTTGTACAAAAAATTCATGTAATAATACAATAATAAACTAGTTCCAGTTTCACAGTATGATTTTCAAGGGAAATATGGCAGATTCAAAATAGTATGAGGCAAAGTACTAAGTACAGCCTGAGATGTACAATGTACAGTATAAAATGAGGAATAATAATGAAAATTATGTTACAGCTACGACTACAGCCAGTTTTAATTGAATAAAAGAAAGGGGAACGGGAAACGTTGACCTACACAGAAGACAAAAGACACAAGACACAAGACACAAGGCACGAGATACGAGATACAAGACAGAGATAAAGATAAGACATTGGTTTTAATGTTATATCTCTAATGCTTTTAGTGTTCGTTCCTTCGTTTGTTAATTTTAATGGTAATGGTAATGATAATGATTATATTTATGTTTATGATAATTGGATGGCGTATCACACCACTTTGCAAAATCCAACATGTCACTTGAAAACCAAGGATTGAAAATTGAATTGAAAATGGCTACCTTTTATATTCTAGATTCTACATTCTACAGCTACAGCATAAAGTGTACATTGTACAGTTTAAGATAAAAGCTATGATATTGCAGAAGGTATAATAGAATTGCCTTTTATATTTTCCTTGTTTTCCGTGTAAAGTTGTTGGTCTCCTTGTACCTTTTATGCATCCATTATATAGATAATAGATAGTATATAGTATATAGTCTTTTGATATGCTGTGTGAATAATTTGAATGGATAAATAATAATAACAGTCAGCATTATCATCATCAAGATGGAAATGAAAATGAAGATGATAGTATCATTACACATTATACTTTATACTTTATGTATTATAGGATGCAAGATGTAAAGTGTACGTTGTACCTTGAACGTCTATGCTTATTACTTGTTACGTATTATGTAAAGTAAGGTGAAGAATAGGAGAGAAATGACTCGGTTTTTTCCGGGTGGTCGTTTCTTTACTTCTTTCTCTCTCTCTCTGTCTCTTTCTGTCTCTTTCTATCTCTCTTTGGCTCATTCTCTCTCAGAACAATTACGTCTGAGAAAACCCACAATGAAAATGTCAGACGGACAATTTATGCGAATCCAAACTCTTGTAAATTATATCCGTTATTATCATCTTATTCTTTCTTTCTTTCTTTCTGTCTTTTCATTCCACTTACAAACACATGCAGACATCACATATTGCATATTGCGTAAACTCTTTTGATTGTTTGCAAGGGTTTTACGTAAATGTATCTGTGTATCCGTGTTCCGTATATCTACATCTAAACTTTAAGAACAAAGTGCAAGGCCTGCGTGCTCTTTTACATGGAAAAGGATAAGGTTTTTGATAGTGGAAATGAGCGCTGAGCGTTGAGGATTGAGGATTGAGCACAGACAATTACACACATCGCTTTGTATTTTGTATTGTATTGCATGGCAGAGCGTGGCATGGAGTTGAAGCTGCATGTAGGTGGATGTTGGACGTTGGATAGTGGTAAGTGGTAAGTGGACGGAGACGAGAGGAGAGATAGAGATAAAAGGGCGACAATTAACAATTACTCGGAAAGGGAAAACTTCAGATTATAAATTCTTTCAAATTAAATTAAATTTTGATTTAAATCCACTGACAAGAGACAAGAGAAAGAAAGAAAGAAAAAGAGAAAAAGATAACCTCTTTTGTGAACACGTACATATCAAGATTTGAAATGTTATTTACAACTTGCAACTATCTTCACACACAATAGTACACACTTGTTTCTTTTTCTTTTTCCTCCTCAGTCTCATTCTCAGCCCATCATTCATTTCATATTTCATAGTTCATAGCTCATAGCATATCAACTCGTTGCCTTGTTCAAAATAAAATATTATGTATAATACAGAGATAAATAATAAACAATGTTCTCATTTACCACACTTTTAACTTTTAACTTTAGCAGATGAATATCGCAGTCATCCTTTTATGCGTTTTGTGCACAGAGTTGTACTGATTGTTTTTATGATACGGATTCTGCTTCTGCTCAAGACGAAATAATTAAAAACTCTCATTCAACTTGAATAATAAAAACCAAAACAATAATAATAATAATTATTATTATTTTATTAATAAAACAAGGTTACGGTGCAATGACACTGACATTGGAGCAGAATGCACAAAAGTAAAAGCTAGAATGTGTAAAAAATATTAATGACAAATGATAAAAAAGTCTGCAATTTTCTCCTTTAATCTTTTCAACTATTGTCAATTTTAGTATGTATTTGCTACACAGTGTAAAATCAAATGGAAAAAGAGAACAATCTTTTAGTGATACTTTTCAATTTCCTTGGTTCTGCATCATTTAATCTTCATCTCTGACTCTCTGTCCGTCTGTCTGTCTCTGTTTCTCTCTGTTTTTTCGTAATGGTCCAAACTCTAAAACGGAAAATGGAAGTGAGGAAAGAGTGTTTGTGTTGTTGTTGGTTGATGAAAACTGTACATTGTACACTGTAAAATGAACACCGTATGTTTTGGATGCCATATACAATGTGGATTGTACATATCTAGTATCTAGACGCGTTGCTCAAATTGCGTTTTTTAGCCATTGTGTAAAAGTACATTTGTGCATGAGATGTGATGTGATGTAAAAAAACAGAAAGAAAAAGAAGAAAGGGCATAGAAAGAAAGTGCAATGTAATGCAATGATCATTTTTCTAATTTAATTTCGGATGAAAATGTTTCTATTTTCTGTCTGGATTCTCCAAATCTTTTTTCATCTTCCCGTGCCGTCCACAAAATGCAGATAATATGTTGACCCTATACACAAAATACAAAATACAATACACATGTAAAATACACAATGCAGTGTATTAGTATTATTATTATTATTATACATTTTATATTTTATATGGTAGAATAGAGAATAGAGAGAATGCAAATGCATTGTATATTTTCCATTGTGCCGAGTGCCGAGTGCAGACGGACCACTTTGATTTTTTTTATGCCAGGAGATCTTTACGCTGTTCATTGCCGACTGCCGAATGCTGAATGTTGAATGGTTTACACGCGATAATTTTTCATCATATGCCATATCAAATGCCTGCTCAGCACATTTTCCTCCTTCCTTTTCTATACATACGTAAACATATACAAAATACAAATACAGCGAGAGTATATGAACTTTTATAGATATGATATAATATATACAATATACAGTTTAATATCATATCATATCACATGAGATCAGATCAGACTTTTGTGTATTGTACAGATACGATTAGGTTTTTTGTCTGATACTTGGAATTAGTGAGAGGAAGAAAAAAAAGAAGAGAATGTGAAAAAGAGAGACAGAGAGAGTATATTGGTATTAGTATTAGAATTATTATGTGTGTACAATCCAGTTGAAATCCATATCCATATCCATGGCGCGGTCTTTGGCAATCATATGGAATATGGAAGAAGATGAACTGTGAAGAGCCGAATAAAGAGAGAGAGAGAACATTTTTATATACATGTGTTTGAGTGTGGAGCGTGTAGGTTGTAGGTTGATGTTGATATGCATATTTTGTGTGCTTAATATAATTCTGGTACAAAAGCCGGAGAGAAAGAATGAGGGGCAGAGTCTCTGATTCTCTCTCTTTCTCTCTTAGAACTCCTCAACTCAACTCAACTCTTCAGAGATCAATATCAATGTATATGAGTCACGTTGTCTGATATTGCAAGGATAAATCTGCATACCACTAAAAAATTCAAATTCAAAAGTATAAAGTATGCATCCATTTAACATTTATGCATACACACTTATTATACATGCTACATTGCTACATGCTGTTCGTAACACTGGAATAAATGTATAATTTTTAATAGTCTACGGATGTAAATGTTCATCTTTCATATATAACAAATACCAAAAAGTGTGCAGTATGTAATACGTCTGTAAATAACTAGAGGTAGTACTACTATATTATATAATATTACTCACCTCTCTGTTCTCTGTTCTCTGTGGAAAACATGATATTATTGGCATGTTATGAATATCTTTTGCCTTTTCTCTATTCTCTATTATCCTCCATTTGCCTGGAGACGGGAGTGAAGCAGAATAAAAAGGAGCTCCTCTATTTCAAGAACACCAATCCAAACCAATCCAAACCAATCCAATCCACTATTCTATTGTCTCCATCATGATCAGATCATCAGTCTCCACATCATCACCATCTCCATTATTATACATACAAAATACCTATATCATACATCTTTTTTTATTATACTTGAGAGCCTATGCACTATGCACCCTTGAATTCTTGCTTCTCTTGATGTTTCTCATCCAAAATCTAAAAACCAAATCTGTCTTCTTCCTCTCTTTTTTTTTAGATAAGTACAACTATTGTAGATTCTATATGCTGGGTTGTGGATTGTAGATGTTCAAGTCTAATTTCAGGACAAGATCCAATTGGAAATACCAACGACCAACAAATTCATCAATCCATCTTCTTTCTTTCTGGCGAAAGAAGAAACAAGAGATGGCAAAAAAAGAGAAATACTCCCAGCAACAACGACGACAAATACGGCGACGTTGATATCGATGTCGACGACAACGGAGCTAAAATAACAATAATGATGATAAGCGGATCCATCCAACTTTAAAATAAAATGGAAAAGTCGTTGTACATGTTCTGTAGACGTAGACATGAAAACTCAATAAAATAGAGGCCTTAACATACTTGGCAATTTCTTTGCTATTTGTTATTTAAGTACTATTTGAAGCTTATTCGTAAAGTTATTGAAAGAATTGTTGATGACAGATCTTTGATAATAGTAATATGTATTGTATTTATATTGGATACAAGATACGAGATACGATATTTAGGATTTCAAACGATTCAAACGACTGATAGCCTGTTCATTGTTCATGTAGTTAATGCGGAATAGTTGTTGTTTGAAGATGAATAACAATCTTAAGCAAAGATTGTTATTCGTGTCCATTTTTTTGTCTCCATTGTTATCCTAATTATAATACATCGTAGGTACTAGATACGAGAGACGAGAGATACAAATCGTGCTTATGTATATCAATATCAACTCAATTCTTTATCTTTCATGGCGACGTTCGTCTTTTACTTTTATATATCAGTTTCAATCTGGGAGGATTTTGCATTGTGTATAAACAAATTTTGATGGAATTCTTTCCTTCTCTCTTCCAAATATAATACGTGAGGCTTCAAATTATTGTCATCTACTATAAGCTATAATAGTCTTTTTTTCAATCAGAGTCAATGACAAATTTTTCAGCAGCATCAGGAGTTTTTTGTCATCATCATCTGTCTTTTCTTATGTCTGATTATTTCAAAGTATTTGAAAAATGAAGCAAAAAATGGTTGTTGGGCTTTTTGCTGTAAGGAAAAGGTATATAATATTTCAAATTTCAATGATACTACCTCAAACTCAATTGATTTGTATTAAACTGATAAAATACGTATTTTCCGTACGGATTGTTGATATTATACACATAATATCAACAATCCTTATTTTATCAGTTTAATGGGCATAACTGATATCAATTATCAATGTTCGATGTTACGCGGCCAAAATTTGATGTGACAAATGGGAAATCCAAAGAAAATAATCAAATATAAAATGTATCTAGTAGCTATAAAAATGATGGAGCAATTCAATTCAATACTCAATATGTAACTATTTTTAACTCAATTTTTTCATTTAAATCGTATGTGCAATCTTTTGTACTGAATAAAAATAGATACTTTTTTGAGAAGAATATGCAGTGAATTGGGCATTGTCGGTTGTCGGTTGTCTGTTGTTGGTTGTCGATTTGGATTTTGATTTGGATTGTTGATTGAAGTAGAATAGGCTGTGATTGTCCATCACCCAATGCCTAATACAATCTACAGTGTCTACAGTGTATCGATATAATGGCGGCAACGACCCTTTTGTACCACTTGTACATTGTACACTTGCTAAATACTAAATACAGATATTACACGTACTAAGCATAAATCATATACTTGATACTTGATGCACAATAATATTCTAAAAGAAGAACACATTGGAATCTAATAGATATGAATATGACATGGATGAGGATCGAGGATTGAGATGGATATAAGATATAAGCATCTACATAACATATACTTTATACACTGTACAAAGGCATAAATAATACGTGGAAAAGCTCTTCATTTTCTTTCAATGGCTGAATGTTGAATGTTGAATATCCCATCATTTTAGATTTTTAGATTGAATTTATTCAATAGTCAATAGCAAAAAATCTAATGGTTTGAGTTTATTATGGTGTAATGGCCTTTATCATCAAGTTTTCCTCCTTTTTTCGTCTTCAGCTTTAGTAACAGTTTTTAAAAGGAAAAGGGCCAAAAAACCAGAGTACAGAATAAAGGAAACAGCAACATCCAAAAAATATATGTATGTATTTGTAAGTGGAGTGAAAAGTGTTGTGGTCTGTATTCTGTATTCTGTATTCTCTGTGTAAAAAGTATGGTGAATGGTGAATCTCATGTATAATATTTTTTGATAAAAAATAGATACTAGACTCAATGTGCAATGTATCTATGAAGAGAGGGAGAGTATCAATCTATATACTATATACTTGAAGAAGAGTATATGGGTCACATTACGTAAAATGGATGGGAGAATGGGGATTTTGATGGTGAAGCGTTTGCTCTTGTGGTTGATACTCAATTCAACTCTTAGCTCGACTCTCTAGAGTCTAGACACAAAGATACACACAAACTCACAAATAGATTGTGGTCACTGATAGAAAGGCTAAACTGACTTGGATTGGCTCAAATCGGCTCTACACAGTACTTGCTTTTGATATGGTAAAAACCGGACTTGAAAACCTCTATGCAAAAAAAGAAGGGAGAGAAGGGAAGAAAAAAACTGAAACTGAAAATGTTATTCATGAGATTTATCTAACTCCCATATTCCATTCCATTCTTTTCTTTTCTATTCTATTCTAATACAGATAAAGACTCGATTGAATAGCTAATGGTCCCAAAGAAAGGGAACGAGACTGGTCCTATTTTCTGGGTTTTTTTCACGCTAACACTCGACCACAATCCATACTATAGAATTGAGTCTTGAGCCTTGTTGAGTGTGTTGAACAGAGAACAGAGAACATTGAGTTTGATCTCCCGATCCGATCCACGATCCAAAATCCAGATCCAGAATACAAAGAAAGAGGACAATCCTAAAATGGACAATATGCTCCGGCCATTCAGCTTTGGTTGTTGTCAAAGAGAGTATAATAAGTGACCCACCATATGCCATATATATAATATATATAATACTTTTGGTAAATAATAAAATGGTAAGGCTTTCAACTTTCAACGTTGAGCGTCTTCAAGTGAATTGTGAATCCTCCATTCAAGATCAACTCTAGACTCAAGTCAATTTGAGTCAAATTTAACAAAGCACTTATATTTATTTATGTAATCGAGTCACTTTTCTCCTTTGTGTATTTTCTTCTCCTCTTCTCGTCCTTTGTACATTGTACATATTATAATGTATCCTTGATATTCAAGGAGAAGATTCACTTTTACTTACAGCTTCTTTGGCTTCTTCTTTCCCCCTTTCATATTTCATCTTTCTTCCTCACCATTTACTCTGACCACTTAAGCACATACCATGTGGTATGTGTACTTAGTATTTACTCCTTTTTCTATACACTCCTCATGAAAACTTTCTCTTGCTCATCTTCTTTCGTTCTTGTAAAGTTTGAAACACACTATGTTGAATTCATTGTAAAGTTGGGCTTTTACTTCCATTTGCTTTGGAATTGAAAGTCAGAAATCAGACATCTTGCATTTATTGTCATTTCCATTTTTTGTATGCATCTACACAAAAATATTAAAATTTCTTTGTAAGCTTTGTAGTCAGTCATGAGGAATCAGGATGCATGTATTACATTTTACATTATGTATTCATAGATATGCAAATTTCAGGGGACAATCATGCTTCCTCCTCCTTCTCCTCAGCTGCAACTCTTCAACTTCCAGCTCCAGTGATTGAGATCCAGTGATGATGATAATTTTGGGAAAACCACCAAAAACAATATACATTCTACATTTTGTGGGCCTATGCTAAATGCTAATACTTAAATAATGCACCCTTCTCCGGATTTTCTCTCTTTGGGTGTCGGGTGAAAATCCCTTCCATTTATATTATTTGGTAATTAAAACCAATTTGAAGGAAATGAGGAATGAGTAACAAGTTGCTTTAAGATTCCATCTTCTTTGTTTAGTTTCCTTTCTTGTGTTTTATGTGCTTCCTGCATTTTGACCTGATTGTTTCTGATTTCTAAAGCTTAAGCAGCTACTAAAAATACAATCAAAAGGCCAAAATGAATTTCATATTTGTACACTGCTGAATGAAAGAAAAGCTTGCAAGAACTTGTAGAAATGCTTGAAAAAAAAGAAGTTTGGTATGTCAAAATTTAAATAAAAGATCATAATTCTGCGGGTGAAAGTGTTTGATTTCCAGTCAAAGTTTTAAAAAAAACATAATGTTGAGTGTTTGAGCTTTTAATATGCTAATATTTATACTAAAGATTACAGAACTTGGCAAATCATTTGTAAGTTTTAACTGTAATAAATATAAATATGGATTGAGAATTGAGAAAAATGAAAGAAGGGAGAGAAAACTCTTTAGTGTACAATCTTTTAGATAATCTAATGCAAGATGAGTATAAATGTTACTTTTGTGCAAAGTGTAATGTGAGGATACAAAGCCATAGATGTGAATGTTTATTACTTCTAAACGGCATCTGCATCAAAATTTAAAATTCAAACGTATGTACATTTTTCAGTACACAGTTCAACCCTTTGATGATCATTACACACACATTTGTCGAAAGGAGTGAAGTGGGATTGAGCTGATCTGTCTTGGCGTCTCCTATTTCCTATTTTCCTATTCCTCTCCTTCGTATGACATCATCAATAGATTCGGGGAAAATGTAGAATGTAGAATGTAGATGCACACAGGGAATGTGAAATGTGAATATGAATATGAAAGTTGATGGAATATTTTCTCCATCTTGTTCCATCAGTTTGACTCCATAAACTTTCACATCCCTTGAAGAATGAAGAAATGTTCTCATTTGAAATCAGATTAAATTAACACTAAAAAATAACGATCGACATGCACCAAACACGACACTACAGAACAATTTTCCACCAGTGACAACACATCCACATCCAAAAATACACACACCAGCATCTAAAATAGAGAACAGAGAACCACTTATACAATCACAATGAACATTGAACATAGAAAGAGAGACTGAGGTTTACGCAATAAACGATTATGGAAATTTATAAGTTGAAGATAAATTGTTCTGACTTGGCTTTGGATTTTGGATTCTAGATTCCAGATTCTAGATTCTCTCTCTCTCTTTATTCTTGTCATCATCCAATCCAATCCAATCCAGTCCAATCCGATCCGATCTGATCCGATCCAAACTGCTTTGCATTCATATCTGCAAGTATTCCTGTTAACCGAGCAACTTTGAAAGGAAAAGTCATGGCATCGCATGTGTCTCCAGTCTCCAGGTCCCGTTTCTTTTTCTTTTTTTTCCAGTTTTAGATTTTCTCCTCTCTATCAACTATCAACTCGACACTCTATATTCTACACACAATAAGTTGGATCCCGAGTGCGCGGTATTGCGCAAAGTGTAAAGCGTAAAATAAAAAATAACTATTAAATACATTTAAGAGAGTTGGTAGAGCACATTCCTTGTGGAAACTCAAAAGCTTCAGACAGTCATTTTGATTTTCATATTCACATTTTTGTATATTTCATGTCCTTTTTGTCAGTGTACTAAATGGAGAAATATATGCAGATTTACCTAATAAAGTGAAAGTAAAAGTAAAAGTATAGATACTGGAGCTTTGGATTTTGGATAATGGTGAAATGTATCTAAAATGCATAGATAAAAGTGAATGTACGTTCTTTATCCAGAGAATTTTCCAGGGGTGGGTGAAAAAGGGCGCATCTTGAAGACTGAGTATTGAGTATTGAGTAATAATAATCTTTTGAATTTTGAACGATGCGCATTGGATTGCAGATACATTCCACATTCATGTACCTTTAATCCTTTGTCGAAGACGCAGGAAAAGAAAGAAAGAAGGTGGTGGCACTTTCTTTCACAGCACTTGCTCAGCTCAATACTCAATACTGAATGCTCAAATTCAGCATTATTTTCTTTTCCTTTCTTCTTTCAGTTCGATTTCATGTACAATGTACAGCATAGCAAAGCAAAACATAGATAAGCATATTGAGTATTGAGGATTTAGTGTTGAGCAGTGTGAATTCCAACGCCTTCCTTGGATTGGTCTGCCGACAGGGAAGCCAATCATAGAAAGGGTGTACTCAACACTCCACCAGACACTCCACTCCAAGCAAACAAACAGACAGACTCCAACTCCAACTCACAATCCTCAATGACACAAATTCAGGCTGAAAGCTACAAAAGAGAGAGAGAGAACATCCACACACTGCACACACAGACAAATATACTAGCACAGCGAGGGAGAGAGAGAGAGAGAGAGACGAGAGACTCGGGATACAAAGGATAATAAATATGTGTGTATATTCTTTTGGTATAGCCAAAACAGCTTGAATTTTCTCATACACACTTAACAGTAAAATAGTATACAATGTACAACTGACAACACTTGAAAACTTGAAAGTGTACTAATACTAATACTAATATCTGTCTATCTGTCTTATCTGTCCGTCTGTAGTCTATGTGTTTGCTATCTACTGTCTACTTTTTGTAGCATTTCAGATTACAAAGGGTTTTTTCAAGTAGTAGTTTATAGTTTGTAGTTGTTGTTACTGTTGTTGTACATTTGTTGAATGTGGGAAGCCCACTCCTCAATCTACAAACTACAAATAAAGTCAGATGAACACACCTTCACTAGGTGAAGCCTTGGAGAAGGACTACAACTTATTACAATTCCAACCACCAATCCAATCCAATCAAATCCAAATTATATGTATTCCATTCATTCGTTCTCCTGTGCATTTTGTATTCGTATTCGTATTATATATTATCATTTGCCCTCAAACTATTTTCTTCCATCTTCCATCTTCAATCTTCCATATTCAACTCGAATATAAATTATAATGTAGACTAGACATTAGACATTAGACGTAGAATCAATATCAGAATATCAAAAGTCAAAAGTGTAATATCTGGATTCCTCATCTTATGATTATGATTATCATGTACAAATCACTAATCAGTAATTATGTAGACTGGTTTACTCTCCATATGATAATTTATTGAGAAATTACATAGTATTAGAAAAAGTGGAAGATGGAAAAGGGGAAAAAATCCACCATTTACCATTTAATATAATAGATAAAAATTGTGTAATAAAAGTTATACTTATTCAATCCAAAACTCAAAGCTCAAAGTACAGTGAATTAAAATTTACAATACATACTACAAACTACAAACTACAAGAAACAAGGACATTCCTAAATTCTGAAACATTTACCATTTACCACAAACTCCTTTGAATAAAGAATAAACTTAAAAGTTGAATTACACATTATGAGATGGTACATTTTTATTATATCATTAATTCATACTTTATATGTAGTTTGTAGTTTGATTCCGCTTTTTTGGTGTGAAATCTGAAATATGAAATAACAATGTAGAGCAGTAATAAAGTATAAAAGTTGTTAAATTGTGTTCAAAACTTTATAGGGTTGGTCAAAGTCAAAGGAAGTCAAATAAAAAGAGTGGGTTTAACCATGTATTTATTTCCAATATGTAATTCCAAAACAGAGTGAAGAATATAAAATACAAAATACACAAAGTGTGTTTGTACAATACTTAGATATGATAGATGAAATAATAATAAATAATAATAGTTACAACAAAAACTTGTGAAACAAATTTGAGAGTTGAGTACATGCAGAATAGAGAATGGAGGATGGAGAACGGAGAACATAATATGATTTTGTTTATTTTGTTTGGCTTTTGTCGTCGGCGTCGTTGTTCTTCTTGTCCTCCGTCCTCCATCCTCTTCCTGCCTTTCTTCTCTTGTTTAATGCCATTTGCCACCAAGTCCCATTTGTCTCATTATGAGGTGGAGGAAAAAGACGGGCGACAAAATATGTACAGTGTACAATGTACACTGTGCTCTGTATGAAGTATGAATGAACGAGGTTGTTGTATTAATGTATCTATTGGTTTATGTAATATGTATGTCATACAAATACAGTACATGTGACATGTAATATGTACAATACAAAGTACAGATATGGATTGAAATGGGTAGAATGTGTAGTTTGTAGTTTCCTCTCTTGTCGACATCACCATTGAAAATGAGTACGAGTTGGAGTACGAGTTCGACAAGGACAACTATTGTCAAATAGCCATAAATGTCTGATCATAAAAGCATACTGCAATCCTGATTTATTCGGTCAATTTTCTCTTTTAACACGTACATCTTGTCTCTTGTCTCTTGTCCTCAACCAGCAACCAGAAGCCAGTTTCAGTCCCAGCTCTAAACTCTAAACTCTTTCCCCTCCTCACACTTTTCTCATGTAAAATGTACAATGTACAGACTACAGACTACAGACACGCATGCATAATACATAATACATACACATACAAATCACATATGTTTACACACCAACACCAACACTGAAAACCAAAAGCCAAAAACACTTACACTTTGATACATATACAACTCTTTTCATGCTCCGTACATATGATACATTATGCAACTCTTCCATTAAGTTCTCTCTCCATTACTTTATATGTGCCTTTGAGTACTTTAAAATTATCTCTCGGCTCCTTTTACTCCCGACTTTTTGTCTCTATCTTTCTCTTCTGTTCTCTTCTGTTCTTCTAAGATCGATCAATGGAACTACAACTAAAAGAGTAGAAAAACAAAAAGTATATTGTGTATTTTGTATTTTTCATCGTCAAGTATCAAGCTATTTTTTAAAAAATGTAAAATGTAAATAAAAAAACAGTCATATATATAGGAATAATTATTATTGAGGAAAGGTTTTATTTTTGGAGGAATACAATAAATATTTTAGATGATAAATATGAAATATGGAATTTATTGTTTGAATAATTTTATAAAATCCTGTGCACGTGAAAAATATCTTGGTGAAGCTTCCATCTTAGTCCCGCTTTTAGCTTTTATCTGACGTGTGGTTTACCTTTTTAAATTACCCTTATTTTATTTTTTATCCATTTTTTCACTCCATTTTATTTAACCGTTGATTTGAGTCAATAAGAAATAAGGTACGAGCAAAAGGATGCCTCGACGCATGTGTTGATGTTAGTTACTGGTTACTGGTAACGTCTCAGGTTTTGAGTTTCATATAAACTAAAGATATAAACCCTTACATTTTGAATGGGAAAACTTTGATGGGGAAGGTAAAAAAAAAAACAACCTTAAAGTCAAAGTTTTCTCCAGATATGACGTGTATCTATTATCTATTAGTATTACCATTTACCATTGCTATAATTATTATTACTATGATTATTTACCAAATTTTATTTATAGCCTCAATTTAGGTGTCACAGTAAAGAGTAAAGAGTAATAATTTATCAAAATGAATGAAAAGTATTATGTATCTACAAACTACAAAAAATAAAAGGATTTCTGCTCCTTTCGTCCTTTCTTTCTTTCTTTCTTTCTTTCTTTCGTCCATCTGTCATCTATAAGCTAGATTTTTTAAGAAAATGTAGTACAAAGTATCCAAAAGAACGATCCAATTAAATAGAGGATAGTAAATCGGATTAGTAATTGCATCCTTCAATAAATACCAACACACAATACAACAGAAAACCAAAACTCAAACAACAAAAAAATATGGGAAAAGGTGTGAGGAATAATTATTGTTTTATACAATTTTTATTTCTGCCTCATGTAATAATATTATGTGCTATTGGTTATTTGTTATTCAACTACAAACTACAAACTACAAGCTACGGATACATATGAAAATAATAATCATGTGAAGTAAGAACATGGCACAAGTAAAATGGAGTGACGGACGCGTCCAACAATGACGAAGAACGGGTGGGTAACACATATATGGTATAAAATATGAATAAAGAAGGGACAAATCAATAACAACAACAAAAACAGTATCAACAACCATATTAAACAACTACCCCGTATACCGTATACCGCGTCCATATTAAAAACCCATTGTAGAATGAAGAATGAAGAAGGAATAACAAACAAACAAACCAGGAATGGGAAAGTGATGAAGCGTATCCACAATTTGAAGCTTTATCGGAAATGATTATGTAGATAGAAGAAGGAGGAAAAGAGAATTCATTACTTTTATACACATATCACGTCATGTTTTCTCTCCACATTCCATGTGTACTGTGTACCCTATCAATATCATCACATATGGAATATGGAGTATGGAACGTGGAAGTCAGCCCAGCCTCAGTTGAAAAGGAAAGGCTTATTACTCGATATTCGGTATTCGTTATTCGGAATTGTTATGAAAAGGGAGCATTTTTATTTTTTTTTATGTTTCAACTTTTCAACTATATCTTTATACTTGTGTATTAAATTAAGTACATTTATATATGCTATCTCTCATAGTACTTTTTTACAATACTTTTCAATGATTTGATACGACCATCTTTTAGAATGTTTGCCTATTGACTGCTCACAGTGTTTTATTCGTATATTCGTACTCGTAATCGGTAGAAAGTAGAAGGTGGCTATTGGTTCTTCAATCTTCAATAGTATGTCTAAATATTGGACAAAGATGAATATTATGTAGACTGAAACTCAAAACTGGACCTGGAACTCAAAACACTGAGAACTTTAAGAAAAGGAAGCAAACATATCGATAAATAGTTTCAACAAAGAATACGTATCTAAATTCTACATTGTTTTTTTCCTCTACTTCTTTTTTGGTGAAGGTTAAAAAGAGTGGAGGAAGATTCTCATAGTTGATATTGTTTGGCCTTGAGAGAAAACGGAGAGAGAGAAAATACAATACAACATAATACAATATACAATATTTAATACATGTTACAAGTATTAGACATTAGATACTAGATATTACATATTAGACATTACACATGATGTAGATTCCATCAATGTTTTTGTTAACGATTAAGCTCTGTTGGAAGGCTGAGCGGCCTTTGTCGGTTCCCTTTTGCCTCCTTTGTTATTACTTGAATACAGGCATTCATCAATAATTATAATTGTCAACATGGAATAAAATCACCCCTGTATTGAATTATAGGATTGATAGGAGAAAAAGAGAGAGAGAGAAATGAGGAGTATGCTCCATGCTCAATCCTTATTCTGACTTTATACCACCTTCTACATTCTATGCTCTATTCTACATCTACTAACATGATACATGTAACATAAAGTATGTACAATGTACATTGTATTATTCCCGTATCCTAATCGCTCACTCCTCTTAATTACACTATACTTTTTCATTCTCGTCTCCACCAGCACAGTAGAACAACCAGAACCAAAACAACAACCGGAATAACAATCCACAACGCACACACTGAAAATAACCACTCAACTCCCAACTCGGCAGTCACTATACTCAGTACTCACATCTATTATCAAAAGACCTAATAACTAATAATATTTCTGCCCCTTTTATTAAAATACACAAGACACAGGACACAAACATTTTTCTATTTTCTAATCAGTCGGATTCTCCCCCATTTAATCTTTATTTATCTTTCCAAATATCTCTTTCTGTACAGAGTACAGAGAGCGTAGAGGAACTGATTCAAAGATTGTGATATCAAATTCAAAATTTACATGCCAGAAAACATAAAAAGTAAACCCTAAAAATACAAGTAAATAAAATGAAAATAGTATTTTATTTATCATAAGAAAATATAACAATTTTATATAAAAAAGCTTCTAACAGTATACAGTATTACAGTATTTTAGGTATGAAAAGAATAAACTCAATACTCAGTGTAGTGTTTAGTGTTTAGTAGTTTTATTTAAGAATGGAGATATGGAGATTTGTAAACTTACTTGTTACATTCTAGATTCTGGATTCTAGATTGAAGATGCCTATTAAATACATTATATTCAATAATAATCCCAATGATAATGATGATAATAACTACGTATGAGGACTTCAGTAGTCCATCTATCTTCTGGTTGCTCTTTTTCTTCCTCTTCTTCCAACTTCCAACTCTAGACTCCAAAACTCAAAGCTACCAATTCCCAATTCCTCGGTGAAATTGTTCATGAAAAATATCTAATTATTGCTCATCATACACATTATACATTACACATCTCACATTTCACATCTTACACATGTACGGTATTTCTATAGTTTCTAGTCCTGGGATTAAGATTAGTCTACCATCATTCCAATCTTTTCAAAGTTGAAAAACTTCTCATACTATCTACTACACTTGTACTACATTAGTAAGTTTGATATTTGGTATTTGGTATCCACAGAACATAGAAGTAAACCTAAAGTTAAGACAGAGGAAAAAAGGTAAGAACTGCGAAAGGAAAGAGGAATTAAAAGAGGGGAAGAATAAAACAGAAAACATTTAATTTTTAAGAGTTACACACATCGTGGTAATATGTAATCATATCATTTGGAGGCGGTGATTTTCATTTAGGTAAATGCTGGTTTGCTCAATAAATATCATACTCAAGACTCTTGGAACAAGTCAAAGGTGCATCAAATATCAGTTTCAAGGGAAAGTACAGGGTATGAAGAATGGAGAATGGAGTATAGAGTATGGACAGAAGGAGGAGAAAAAATAGACCAAAAAAACCCTAAAACGTTTAGCTAATCGTAAGTGCCTCTGAATCAACTTGAATACTTGAATACTTGAATTTTCAAATCGAATTCAACTCCCATTTTCTCAAATTGCTCTGTTCCCTTTCAAAAGTTTCAACTCTTAGCTTTCAACGTTCTTCTTCTCTTCTCAATCACGTCCTCTATCCTCTATTATTCCTCTCTTCTTCATATTTATTCTTCAGTCTCCACTCTGCATTCTCTTGGAAAGAATTTATATTAAATCGTGCATTTTTTAGTCTTTTTCAATCATCTGTATTCTGTATATTAAATTATATCATGTGTCCACAACAATTTATAATGTTTATAATTTTTAGTTTTTATTTTTACTGTAAAATAAAACAAATTATTATGTTGCTAAAGTGGAAAAATAATTGACATAACAAATGGATAAAAGTTGAGTTTTATCTGCTGATTTTATTTATTAATCTGGTTGATGAATAAAATTCCAAGTTCCAAGTAGAGTCAAAAGAATCGTTTATTTATAATACATAATATATAATAATATAGATTCATCGTTCATCATTCATGCTGCGGCATCTCTTTACCGTCTCCTTTCATTTAACTTGAATGAATTACATTGGGATTTTCATTGCTTTCTTTCCCTATGCTTCCATCCATTTCCCGTTCATGCTCATGATTAGTCGTGTTATTAATAATTGTTTGTGTATTTCTCTTTGACTTCCAGTCTACTCCTTTTTCTCCTGTCTAGTGTCTAGTACAAAGTCTCAGTTTTGTCTGTGGTGATAAGTTTAGAGTGTAGAACGAAGTGTAGAATGCAGAGTATATTGTACAATGTACATATGATCCAGAATCAAGCATCTAGAATCTGGAATTGTTTTCTCCTTTTCAAATCAGTCAGTCATGTGTGTGTTTGCCGTTTGCCGTGGTTTTAGTTTGATCTAGACTGACATGCTATTAATGACGTAATGGTATTTTTGTGTGGCTTGTGTTTGCTCCTACAATACAATATACAATATACAATACACAATATAATACAAACAATGTACATTTTATTTTATGGAGTCATATGCAATAAGAAAAAGATTACATTCTTATTTTGCTTTGTATTGTTATTGGTCTTTCGGTTTGTTTTGTTTTGTTGTCTGACTGTGTGTGGGTTAGTGAAAGGGCACGTAAAAGCCAAAGCCAAAGTCAAAGAATCAGTTTTGGAAAAAGGGAACCGCCATTCCATTTCAATCCTTTTATGCTTTATTCTATTGCTGTATTACTTATTACTACGAGAGTAAATACTACACCGTGCACAGTACACAGTAGATAGAACATTGAATGAGGGAAGAGCGAGAAAACATTTCATTTCATCTCTCTCTCTCTCTCTCTCTCTGTGTTTCTCTCTATCTTGAATGAATGAATGAATGGAATTAAAATAACTGATAATCATCAGGAGTCTTAATTAGAAAATTTGAAAACAACTATCCATCTATCTAGATTCTAGATGTTATGTACAATGTACAAACAAACAACGAAGAACGAACAAGTTGGTTGTTGGTTTGGTCGAACGGCCTACCTGAATATGAGATTGTTGAGGTTGGAGAATGGAATGGAAAAAAGATGAACAACTGAACAAGTGAAAAGAACGAACTGCCCTCTGAAAAAAAAATCCCACCTTAGATCATCATCATATTAAATACAACACGTTTTCCCATTCTCCCATTTTCTCATTTCCCTTTATTGCATTGCATTACATTATTGTAGATGTATTTTCTTTTGTATTCCATTGTATTGTATTGTATATTGTATTGTTCTATTCCAAATGAATTCTTGTACATATTACATCCACGTCCAAATAAAGTGGCCCATCTTCTCAGATGTAGATTCAGAGTTGAGAGTTTAGAGCTGAAGAAGAAGCTGAACGGTGAACGGGGAAGAAACATCAAAAGCAAATAATAATAATAACATTAACTGGAAATGGATATTGAAATTGAATTTCTTTGATTTGAACCGAACCCGAAAAAAAAAGAAAAATCCTTCTATTTCTTCTCACGCTTTATCGACTATTTGACTTGACTCCTGGACTCATTATCAACCATGAGCTATCAGAGGTATCAGAAATATCAAAGGTATCAAAGGTATCAGGCATCAAGAATCAAAAATCAACACGGACGAAGAAATAGACAAATTGAAAAAAATATTAAGGAAAATTACACAACTCTTAAAACCACCTTTTGAATTTTGAGAGAAGTTCGTCGTTCGTCCCTTTTATTTATTTATTTACTTATGTACAACAATAAAGATGACGATTAATGATGCATGAGGACTTATTATAGATTTTCCAAGGAGGTAAAAAGTAAAAAAAAAAGAAAAAGAGTCTCAAGACTCTGGACTCAAAGTTGAATGAATGGGAGCGGAATAAATAAAAAGGACAAAAGGATTCATGTTTATTGTATACATTACACACATAAAGCAGAAAGGTAAGAAATAATATGAACAGGAAATTCAATTTTATTCTCTGCATAATAAATTTGTTCATGTACATAATATGTACAAGAAAAGCATATTGTATTTTTGTTTGATACAATGAAAAACAATAGCAACCAGCAACTGGCAACGAGCTCACTCACGACGGACGACGGAGGAAGAATGTAAACAAAGGATAAAATGATACACACAAAAGTCTATGTTCAGTTTGTAGTTTGTAGTCTGTACTTTGTCGTACATACATATAAAATGTACAATCTAATAAAAACTTACTTGTGTATCAAAGAGAAGAAAATATCACAAATCGTAATGGCTGTGCTCAGTAGTCTCTGTAGTTTACTTATAAAATAGGTATTATAGGTACTCTTTCTCTTTCTCTGCCTCTGTCTCGATTGCTTGTCGTCATTCAAATAAAGTTTCCTTTTCTTTTTATATCCTTTCGTCTTCTGTGTTCTCTGTTCTGTTCTTTCTTTCTTTCTTCTTTTTTCTTATAGTCTTCTGACGCAGAGTTCTTTTCTTTTATTCTTCTGTATTCTTCATACATAATGAAAAATATGTAGAATGCTTTGTACTTGGTACTTTACGTGATATTTGTTAGTGTGTCTAAATGCTAAATGTTAATGTGATGGAAGACTATATTTTATTGATATAAGAATAAACATACACATGGAGAGGAAATTGGTTTTGTAGTCTGCAATCTGCTGTTATATTAAGTAAGTAATGTTGGTTGTTACTGGTACAGGATTAAATCAGTAGAGATACAGATAAAAAACCAGCGCCAGAGTCAGAGCCAAAGCAAAAACCTTCATTGTTGGAGCAAGACAATAACAATCAAATCAAAACAACCAACCAACAAAACATTGGGAACAAAAGTGTGATGACGTTGAATAAAGATGATTTATTCATTACGGCACCCTTTTTCATCAATTAATTTACCCAACAAAGTTTTTTCTCCATTTCTACATTCTACATTCAACATACTTAAATACATATACCAATACAACACTTACGTACGTCTCGGCTTCAATGGAAATAAGAAATAAGGAAGAGAAAAGGAAAAAAGTTCAAATGAAAGAAAGAAAAGATTTATCCATATACTTTTACAATCGCCGCTTTTATCTTAAGTCTTGAGTCTCGACTTTGAAATAAAAATTGGAACAGAGTACGAGAAAATAAATGAAGAAACAAGAATAGAAAAGGAAGAAAATAGAACAAAGATTCAAAAAAAAGGATCAAGAACACACAGGTAATTATTAAATACGAGATGAGAGAAGCGACCCCACATTTGATGAATAATTCCTGATTCCACTTATTTTTTTTTACCAAAGTTCCCCAAAAGTACCTAATATAATAAATAATGAAAAGTACCCCTGTTCTTTGCGTCTTTTAAAAGAAGCTTCACGTCTTTTCTTTTTGCAAATTTTTAGATACTTTCTTTACAATACATATATTTTAAGAGTAAATCATGTAAATATTCAAATTTTTCAAATATCGTATTTTCTAAGAAGATAGATGAAATGATCTAAAAATTACACTTCTAAGTCTAAAATACATAACACTAATTTATTTATTTTGTACCAACATGATATAGTCTATACACATGCGGTTGATAGAGAAATCTAAAAAAAATGAGAAAAATAAGTATTATAAATAAATATCCTCCAGGCCCCTAATTGTCCATGAAGTTACATTGTCAGTTCAAAAAAAGAGCAGAGAGTAGAGGCAGCAGGAACAGGGAACTGAGCACAAAACACTCATGTGTAATGTACATATGGCGAGATATTGTATATGAACCAAGTTTGTAGTTTGTAGTCGTCATGTTGAATGCGGTTTAATTTACTTTTCAATTTTGTCTTCACTCACCTTTTTCCATGGATGATTTCTGCTCTTCAATCCATTACACCTAAATACACTTGCCTATAAGTTACACATTACACACGGTACGTAGACTATACATCTATCCAAATACGGTGCCAAGCTTTTATTTTCTGACTCTTCTTCTTATGCTTCTGCTTCTTCTTCGTCTTGTACTCCTCGTACATTTTCAATGTCTAGTTTCTATTTGTTCTAAATTTGTTTTATTTTTTGTCGCCCGCAATTTCTTATTTCACAGCTTGTCATCGACTCGACACTCGAATGAGTCCTGAGATTGAAATTGAAGTTGGTTGCATGAAATTTCATTTTTAAGAATTCAGATTCATTTTCTACTTTGTACTATCACGTTTTCAACAACTGTAATATTTATAGATGTACATTGAAAGGTACATTGACTAAGAATATTGATTGAAATACTAGAGTTTTTTTTTTACCTTTTTTCTCACACAGCAGTAGCACGTATTTTTTATTGTATTGTATTACAGATTACAAAAAGACTACAGACTTTAGGCTACAGATTATTACTAAAAGATACCCATGTATTTGTATATTCAGATGTTTTACCATTAATAACATCAGTATCAGTATTTCAACTTTCCCTTCTGGCAATATCAACATTGGAATTGGGTGTTGCGTGTATTGTAAGTATCTGTGAGTCTAAAATCCAGAATCCAGAGTGTACATAATATTTACATAAAATAGTATTGTATTTAAAATACTAACATGTTTACCGAGTCGAGTGAGCGGTGAACCATTTACCATTTCCAAGTTAAATTTACGATGACAACTGACAAGTTGAATCTTGTACTCTGGACTCTAACGCACAAATAAAAAGCATAAATAATACAATTACAATTACTAATGTGGAGGCGAGATAAAACAAGGATGAAAACACGAGAGAAAACATACAACATAATTTTCCTTCCTCCAGATCAGAGATCATCTAAAAGAAAAAGAAGCTTCTTCTTCTTTTTCTGTAGTCTAGTTTCGTCTGTAGTCTGTACAAAACCAACTAAAAAGTAAAAATATTCACCTATATTACAGGTATAATTTATTTACAGAGTCTAAACCCTGTACAGTTTACAATCTACGTCATCACAGACTGAAGTATAAAATATTTGTTGCACCCATTTACACTGTACATTGTACATATTTTCTAATTCCTACGCAAAGTGCATATAATCCTGTTCTTTGTGATGATGCCCCTCTGCATTTATTTTAAATCCCCTTGACTTGACTCGGTGTTCAATGTATAATATAATATACATACTCCGTGGAACTAGTGCATGTGAAATGTGTGTGTGTGTGTGTGTGTGTGTGTGTGTGTGTGTGTGTGTGTGTGTGTGTGTGTGT
>JABASP010000518.1:0-49825 GCA_019776565.1 Sminthurinus signatus
GGCATTCCTTCATTTAAACTGTGCTAAAGTTTCATAATCGACTCAAATTTTCTTTCATTTCCTCCATATTTTTTCTCTGAACAACATTTACACAGTTCACAGCTCCAT
The DNA here is from genome assembly GCA_019776565.1 of Sminthurinus signatus. Taxonomy (NCBI): domain Eukaryota; kingdom Metazoa; phylum Arthropoda; class Collembola; order Symphypleona; family Katiannidae; genus Sminthurinus; species Sminthurinus signatus. The sequence continues at coordinate 109 of JABASP010000518.1, forward strand.
AATTGCCTTAATGGCTTATTAGTACTTGAAGGAGAAAGTTGGAATCAGAGTCACGGTTCACCCAGACCCAAAACCATAATTTGAACGCGAGTGGCACAAGGATTGGAAAAGAGAGAAAAGAGAAGAAACGATTTTTTATGGGTTTTGGGTTCGTCTTGGTTCGGAGAGTTGTGAATATTTGATGAATATGCATATCATATTTAGATTGTAGATTGTAGATTGTAGATGCTCATAGTAAGTGTACTACATACTACATACAGCTTACACAATCCAAAAAAATACAATGGAATTAAATTCTACAAAGTGCATGTAGTATACCACACAGACTACACAGAGTACATAATAAAAACTCTACACTCTATACAGTTAAAAGGAAGAGCTCTTTCTGTCTTTGCCTTAGTTTTTCTCGTGGAGAATGGAAATCCAACCAACTCCCAAGTGGAACTGAATTAAATAGAAACGAACAAACCAAGGAACAAACTAATGCAGCAAGATATTGTACAAGTTGGAGCAAAGGAAGAAGATTTAAAACTAAAACTAAAGCTGGTATATATGGATATGGATGTGAATGTGGTTGCACTAGTCATATGATGTCTACTTTAAAAGAGAAAATTTGATCGTGGTCTTATTATTATAACAATACACATATAGCTACAATCTACAATGCAAACTGTATAGTGTATAGTACATGTTCAATGCTCAATATATGCTGAAAATTCTCCGTCTTCCTTCCTTCCTTCTCCTACTCTCTTCCGCTTCCCCGTCTTCCTATTTGTCCCACACCAGTTTTACACTTTAAGTTGTCACTGTTTGGATGAAAGGAAGTCTTTCTTGTGTAAAAAGTTTGTCTTGGCTTTACTTTGCCTTTACTTTACTTTGCTTTGCCTTCCCTTGCTTTGTTTGGTTTTGCTTAGCTTGACTCGACTTGGCTTGCCTTGACTCAACTCGGCTTGACTTGATTTGACTTGTTTCTACTCTACTAGTGTGTCAATCCAACGTTGCCCTTCCTTCTTCCTTTTACCTTTTATTTTATTCACCACAAATTTCACCTTATCATTTGTATTGGTTAACCTAGATTTGGTTTTCTTCATTTTCTTCACTTTACTCTTACCGTCACTGTGCAAATAATTACTTCCCAGTCACTAAAGCATTATATACATCGTACGTACAAAGTTTTGAATAGATATCCGTGTGTAACTGTTGGTGCAATGACGGTATTCAACAGTGACTTGATTTGCCTTTTTTTGACTTGACTTTGCTCTGGACTTTACTCAGTTCCTTCCTCTTGTTCCTCTTGCTACTCATTCAGTAGGATTTTACTCTCGGCCGCCATGGCATAGATTGGTGTGATGTGGTTTGGATTTGGTTTAGACTTGGCTTAAATTTTTCCAGCTAGTTTTTTGCCTGCTCACTGCTTACTCGTCTTATTTCCCTAACTATCTCTAGAAAGAAAGAAGACGGGAATAAGACGGCAAGGAGAAGGAGAACGGTAGTAGGAAAATAAGGAAGAGGTAGCATTTTTCTCCAAACTTGAGCAAGACTTTGAATTCCAGTTTGAGTTTCAGTTTGAGTTTGAGTAGGCTTACAATCTCAAATTGGATAGATAGACAGATAGATAGATGGATAGATGCACGAGTTCAAATAGAGATGGATAGATACTTTGCAAGGTTATCTTTCTTCTCTTCCTTCTCTTCTTTTTCTTATACTTCATACTTCATGGTTAATATAAGTATACACGTTTACCTTATACTAACACATAATATATATTATATATGTAGGATTTATGTTGTGGTAAGAAAAGACGAGGAAATGATGTATACCGTATACCACGTGTAGTAAGGAAAGGAGGAGCCCTGAGCTACGCTCTGCATTCTACATACTAAACAATTTGCTAGATCCAGTCTTCGGTCTTTGGATTCGGGTTTTGGAGGAAGAGATGGAAAGGGAAAAGGAAAAGGAAGGTGGTCGTGGAAGCATTAAGGCCGTAGGGTAGTAATAATAGTTAGATTGTCATATCTCAGATTTAGTATTAGTACATACAAAAATATATGCATGAACGTAGGCTCTGCTTTCCAATTCATGTATCTTATGCAGTAGACACGATATTATATTATATTATGTAAAATACAAACATTATGTGTACAGTGTACACATACAAAATTCAAAATATCGTAGATACTAGACACTAGACAGTAGACGCACGACAAGAAAACCTAAACATAATATAGATTACAACAAGAATCCCACGTTCTTCCCAGTACTGGATATATAGAGTACTGTTGCAAATATGGTTTTGAAATAGGATAGAAGAAACGATGCATGTACTATTTATTATGTATCTACTAAAGATATGAGAAACATGGATAATATTCTGTATTCTATGCATACATTTACCCTATAAAATCTAACATGTACATCATGTATGGATTATAGATATAGATATAGATAAATGAAACATTTATATAGTGTACACATATGATATATAAATATAAGTGTGATATAGTTCTATGTTCGTTTTGTGGATACGTGTCCTACTAGAGAAAGTGAGAAAAGTTCCCAAGACGTGGAGAATTAGACTCGTTCTTCAATTCCAGGTAGATATAGAGAAAGGGAGTGTGCGCACACACCGTTCCCTTTACTTTACTTACTTTTCTACAAAGCATATCTTGTACAGTGTATGATGTGCAATTTAGAATTTTAAGTATAGGTATAGACGACCGAGTTCACTATATTTACGTCTTGGATTAGAATTTTCTGCCATGCAGATCCTCAATGTTCATAATGTCCCAATAAATAAATTCTTCCTGGAATAAAGCAACAGCTATACATTTTGTACACTATCATTAGAAAACGTTAGAATTACTCTATGTAATAACACTGTACAATAAAAGCAGGAGAAAGTTGTCCATTTCCAGTAGCATTAGTAGATACACTGCACATGTACTGTGAAAGTTATAGTAAATGTTGTAGAGCGCTGTACACTGTACACCGTACAGTTGAATTGAGAATGGGAGAAAGGGGAAAGCAGAGGAACTGGAAAAGAAGAAGCAGGAGTTTACACTATACACTGTACAATGTACACTGCACATGGAGAGGGAGAGAGAAAGCGCCGAACTGGAGCAACTGGAATAAGGCAATGTGCTGTGTAAGCCACAAGTTGTCAGTCGAACTTTTACAGCCAAACTGACCTCACTCAGTCTGTGCAACGCTCCTGCTCCAACTCCATTTCACATTTACATTTACATTCAATCCAATCCATCTTCAACTCTAACTCAAACTTATTTATTCCTTGTCCTTGTTTTTCCTCAAGTGTAAAAGTGTAACGAATTCTTAGCAGTGATACTGTGAAACTCTACTTACATAACTGTACACTGTACACTGTACAAAATTACAAGAGCCAAGTGTGCTTTATTTTACCTGGAGCATTCATCATGTAATTATCACACGGCTTACATAGACACTCTAAACTCTAGATATTATTCTTCACACTCTGCAGCTCCACTCCAAGTTCCTGACATCTCATCATTCACTTTCAAAAGAAAGTGGTAAAGGAGAGAACAGTGAAAGTAAACAAACACATTGAAATAACGTCGGCGTTAGTTTTGTGAATCCGCGGTGCTCGGAGCAATGCAAAAGTTACTCTTTCATTAGCAATATTTGGAGGAAAAAAGAAAAAAATGGTATACTATTTTTGTTTTCACATTTCCTGTACTCTTTCAATGTACTAATACTACTTAAATCAAATTAAAAGTTGTGAAATAGCAATGACAAGATAAATCTATGTAAACGCATAGATCTTTGACAGGTACATCTGAAAATAAAAAGTGATTTTTTCTTGACCTAGGGTTTTGCTACCTACAAATTATTAGTTATAAATTCTTTTATTATTTGTTCAGTCATTTTTGGATTGGCTGATTGTGGTTGTGGTTCCGTGATTTATTTCAAGTGATTCCATTTCCATGAACTATAAAATATAATATAATACTTTTTTCTCCCGAGTGATGGATTATTAGTAAATTACAAGTGCAGAACAAGTAAAAAGTTCAGAAGACTGGTATCAAATTTCACCGAATTCGGAGTTGAGTTAGTTGTGAGTTACATTCCATTTCCAATTCCAGTTTCAGTTTTTACTTGTTGTCTTTCTCTTGTTAACCACGAGCCTCACCACCAACAGCCAACAGCCTCGTGAGAGTTGAATCAAACTGACTCATTAGAACCCTAATACAAGAGTAAAGTACAGTATAAAGTATAAAGTATAGAGTATAGTGTTTCACTACAAAGTTGTTTCCTCCAGTTTCAAAACGGTACAATACGGACATTGTTCAATAAAACACAGGTAATTCATAAAAATGAAATAAAGTAAAATAATGTTAAAATAGTAGAGTATTATATGATATTGCACACTGTATTTTGTATTGTATTGGATGTAGTAGGAAGTACGGACACATTTTACGGTTACTTTTATGGCTACATTACTTTTAATCTGGCTCGTACTGGTCCACACAAAGGAAAACATTATTACGTCGTCTAGAGAAACAAATGGGAATAAAGAAAGAATTTGAACGAACTAGGAAATACTGTATATGTATGTACAATGCACAATGTACTTTGCACCTCCTGTCTAACCTTGTATTATATTTTGTTGTATTGTATTGTGTATTGTATATTGTATCGTGTTACGTTGTGTAATGTAGTTTTATCCAACCTGGAACAGGAACAGAAATAGCTCTGAGGATTGAGGATTGAGGATAGCAATGCAATGTAGAATGTAGCAATGCAATAAGATGGTAATGAAACTACAGGCAAATCAAAATGGCAAAAGGGCAAGCTGCCGCTTTTATTCTCCCATTTTCATTTACTAGTGTGGAATTGTTCATTCCCTCTTCCGTTCTACCTTCTGCCGTTCCTCCTTATAGCTTCATTCCCCATTCTCCATTCTCCATTCATTGTCACTTTATACGGGTGAAAAGGAAATGGTCTATCGCCATTATCCAGCACTATTTTTTCCTCTAAATAGTGAATCGTCTGTATAATGTGAATGTGAATGGGAATGTGAACATGAATGTGTACCATATTATTATGTATTATGTATTATGGACTTTTTACTTGATTTATACTGCAAGTGTATTTGAGTCTGCTTGTGGTTGGAGTTTGGAGTGCAGAGTAAGAAGTAAACAGTAAATAATGCACGTCCAAGAAAATCAATATTTAATAGGTTTTTTTCCCATTCGCAGATAGATAGATAGATAGATAGATAGATTGTTTGATACAACCAGTACAGTCGTAAGACGACTACGACTATGAGTAGACTACGACTACAAGTAGTAATAAAGTTAAGTGAAGAGGTACGTGTTGTTCAGTTTAGAGTTGAATTCAACTTTTTATAGAGTCGTGCTGATTCCATCTCAAATAGATACACATGTATATTGTATATATTATTTTGATTCTATATCTTATTTTTTTATATGCTATGAATATTCTATACGGTCTTTTTTTATTTCTATGGTTTTATAAAACCATACAGTTGCAACTGTAAACTTGAGCTGGATTCAATTCAGCTCAATTCAAAAATGTATATAGTGTATAGTGTGTAGTGTGTAAATAAACACATGTATAATATTTTTTACGATGAAAATATTGAGTATATTATGCAGCATGTGCGTCTGTGAATTTCACAATTCCCAATAAATAGAAAGATACAAAACATCGTAAGAAGTAAGAAGGCCAAATGTAAAAGTAAAAGTAAAAGTAGACACAATAACACAATAATTCAATCAGATTTTATGTTCCTCCTGACTTTAACTACATGGAGAAAGGAAACCCATGAAAATAAAATGGAGGCATCAAGTAATAAGAATAAGAACTAGTACAAACATAATACACATGTACTGGTGAAAGTAGCTAAAAGAAAGCAGGAGAAAGAGATACTGAATGTGTATGGGAATGAAAGTATCTATATTCATACTCATACTCATTACTCATATCTCACATGGCACATTTACGTTCCGTACCATATATGTATACTTACAGTATAAAGTACACAGCATAAATGTAAATGTACCTTCTTATTTATAAACCTTTTCTCTCCATTATCTTCAATATACTCACTGCTCGCACAGTCTATTTGCAATATAGGCCAAAAATTGAAGGAGAAAACTGAGGAAAAGAGTACTGAAAAGAAAAATAAATTCGACACCTGAGCAGAGGTGTGCCATAAACAATAATAATCCACCTCTCTCTTTTTCTCCTTCTCTTATGGTATTTTTTCTCGGTACTAACTTCTCGTTTCACTACCTGAGAGAGCGGCAAACACAAAGAGAACGAGAAAGAGAACGAAAAAAAGAAAAGGTAGGAGATACAGGTACGTTCATGTATAAGTAAAGGAAATGGAGAGGAAAGGTAGAGACAAGATGACATGAAGAAAGAAAAAGAAGAAGGAGGAAAAGAAGAGCCGTCGTTTAAAAAAATTTATTCAACTTGCGTTTTATGGAAGATGGAAGTGGATGCGATGAGGCTCATGAAATTCTAAATGTAAGACATCTCATCTCATATACTTGAGTCTTGTTATAAGTATTCATACCACATACCACATACTACATACCATACCTCACCACACAAAACAGAGCAGAGCAGGCCGCGAAAAGGACAGAGTTTTCTTTCGATTATAAACAACATGGATAAGTACACAGTACACAATACACAATGTTTACAGTGTATATAGAGTATAAACATATGTAAAAATAATACTAGTGCTATATCCATGGAAAAGTGCCTCATTTTATTATACAGTACACATTTACGGTATTCTTAAGGAAATATCCAAAGTACAGATATACAGCGACTTGGACTTATATATAATATATTGTACAACAAATAACAAAGCAAAAGCAACAGCAACAACTCAGATCCACAAAGTTGAAGCTTGTGTATTGTGTACAGTGTGCAGAACAGGATCTGGAGTAAAGATGGGCTCTTTGGAAAGAGACAGGATGCCGTTTATAACACGAGTTTAGAGTTTGGAGTAAAGTCACTGTGCAATATACGGTAACTATCTACAAAATGTATGCATGTCTATATTCCGTTTTCTACTCGCAAAATCTCACTCTCCGCTCTTGCCTTCAGGCCCTGTGTCTTTTCCTTTCCTTTACTGAGGCCTGCTTTCCCCTGTATTTCTTGAGCTTTCCCTTCTTTTTCTTCTTCTTCTTCTTCTTCTTCTTCTTCTTCTTCTTCTTCTTCTTCTACTTCTACTTCTTCTTCTACAAAGAGAGAAAAATGTATTCCCGTTCTACCTAAACGTAAAAAAATGCATTACGAAATCTATACACTATAGAGAATACAGAATAGGTATAAAAAATATAGTTGGATATAATTTAGGTTCCAGTGAAAAAAAGCTAAAGTGTACAATGTACAGTGTACAGTGTTCGGGTTGCGCATCCGGAGAAAAAGAGAACGTGGTCCAGAACAACACAAATGGGTTTCTTTATACTAGGACTGACGAACTTTATGTTACTTGTATATTGTATGTATTTATACTTACTTTTGTTCAGTGTACAGTGTACAGAAAATATCCATTGCGTGTGATACAAGTAATAGAAGAAAAAAGGCTAGGGAAAAGAAAAGCTCGTGGACTTTATTCAGGTCCAGTTCAAGTTCAAACTCATTTTCCATTTTCCGTTTTCCGTTCTTCTTCTTCTTCTTCCTCTTCCTGCTACAACTATCTAGATACAGCAACTATACTACTACTGTCGTGTAGTCATGTATCTTGAAAAGATTTTTTACTCCCGTTCCGTCTTGACGACTTTTACTTTTCCCTTGTCACTCTACTTGTAGGTTTCCCTTTTTTCTCCGACTTCCCCTTTATTCCTTTTATTTACTGACTTGTCCATCTTATTAAAAGTTGTGCGTTGTCTGCATGTAGATTTGTCTGTATTGTGAAAAGTGAAAAGAGGAGAAAAGAAAAGAATAAAAAAGAAATACAAGAAAATAAAAGAATTTTTTTGTATTTTGTACTCATAGTCACATGGGAAATAAATATAATAGATATAAAAGATATTTCTATACTTTGGAATTCCATTGTAGGAATCTTTAATTATATGTACAAAACAGAGTATGGAATATAAAAATAGAAAAAAGGAAAGGATATCCTGGGTAAAAGTAAAATACGCAATTATTTGAAATGTGTACAACGTATACAAAGTAGATACAACATTGCAGCCAACAAGATAAAAAAAGAGCCGTAGCAGTGGTTGGAATTGGAAATCCACTAATTTCAAAACTTTTACCTTGATTCTCATACTTGGATTTTATTTACTTATACAAACACACACACACACTTATATGTGTACATTGTACATTCAACATTCAAAACATGCGTAAAAAAGAAGTTGAGCATTTACATACTCATTTACATAAGCTGCAGCTCAACTTGTACATTGTACTTGTACTTTTTCGTGTCGACTTGGATTTTGTAATGACGGGGACATGAGATTCGGCTTCGGTTAGGATCCAAAAAAAAGTTTTCAAGAAAAAATGTTTTCATTAATAAAAAAAAGTTATAGGATGAATAGAGCATATATTATATATTTTTACTGTATACTTATATAAATTTAAATGGAGAATCTAGTATCTAGTCTATATTATATTACATAAGTAGGCCATAAAGTTGGTCGATTAATCTTTTCATACCTCTATTGGTTCATTCATCCATTCTTTTTCATTACATCATTTTCCTTCGTCCAGTGATTTACCAAAAAAGGGATCTCATTAAAACTTTTCCCGTCTCATCTCGTCTCGTCTCCCGACTTTGAAAACTGCAGTACAGTTTACAATGTACAGTTTACATTGTAAAGTTTCCTTACAAATAGGAATAGGAATTTTGAAATTGTGTAGTAGTAAAGCTCAGAGTACAGGATGATCCGTTCACAAATCACCATTTTCAGCATGCATAATACATGAATAAATGAGAAGACGTACTCTTGTTCATTGTGCACATGTAGAATTTAAAGTGCATAGTCTACAGTCTACAGTGTAAAATGGACTGAGAATGCAGAAGGGAGATAAAGCATTTCCTCGAGGTGCTCAAAGTAAACCGTACAAAGTACAAATACATTGTACAATGTACATTGAACACTGAACACTCTTGCAATTATTTCTGTTCCAGTACGTGTTTGTTTAAAGTACGTGCACATCTCACTATCGCCTTTCAGCATTTAGAGTTTAGAGTTTATAGAGCTTAGAGCTTCGAGTTTCAAAGATAGAATGTATAGAGTTTAAAAGTGAGAGAGCTCCCAATTGCGTGGCAAAATAAGCTCAATTTTTTATGTATTTATGTGTACACACACACTCAAAGGAACTTTGGCGAGCGAGCGAGTGAGTGAGTGAGTGAGTGAGTGGAGGAGCTCTAAAAGCTCAAATAGAAAAAGTAGAAATGAAGATCTAATCCTAAAAGGGAATTTTGAAAAACTGGATTAGCATTTCTATACAGGAGAAAGTGGGGATAGATGGATCTTTCTACTTTATATACACTTAGATTCCTACCGAGATATACAGGAGAATAGAGAAGGAAAGAACGAGAGAAAGTAGAGGAGTCTGTATATTCGCTGTGAGATCGGAATGGAAATGGAGGCAATCTTTTTCATACAAACAGCCCACGGTAAGCGGAGTGTAGGGTGTATCCAGTATCCACAGTCTCCAGTATCTAGCATCTACATTCTATATTCTACATTCTACATGTTAGATAAGAGAAAACAGCAACCAATTTGAACTGTACAGAGATAAACTACATGGGAAAATTTTGAGGGCAGTAGGAGAAATAAGAAACGAGGGAAATGGAAAATCCACTACAAGTACGTGTAAGAAGTATGAAGCATAGGTATTATATAAGCTATACACACATACATTGAGAATTTTACTTTCTCCAAACTCTAAACAGTTTAAATTGAAGAAAACTGTTATATTTCCCTGTGTACTTATTTTCCTACCATAATATATAAAGTATATTTCTACATTCTACATTCTACATGTTAGGTTGCTTTGCTGCTGGTTTGGTTTGGTTTGGTTGGTACGTTGGTTGGTTGCTCCAGTTCCCATTATTCGAGCATTAAATATCAGCTAAAGTAGAAGAGAGGAACAGAGGAAAGTAGACGTAGTTTGAAATCTTATCTCTCTTTTGAATTTCATCAGTAATTGCTCCAGTGGGACTACAGAATAGAAACTAGAAACTAGAAGCTACAGACTAGAGACATACAACATACAACATGGTACACAAAGAGAAGGGAAGACAGTGGAATGAATTTTATTTTATTTTACTTTATTCTCAGCCCACCATTCTACATTCGGCATTCTACATTCTACATTCTAAACTCTAAACTGAGTGAGTGATAAGGAGAAGAAGGAACTCGATCTGGATCTCGATCTGGATCTCGATCTTCATTTCATTTTCTTTGTATAAAGTATAAAGTACTGAGTTTCTTCCCCATTCTATTTATTCCTTTAACCTTTTAAACCATTCTTCCATTTCTATTTCCATCTTCATCTTTATCTTTATCTTCCACTCCCGTATTTAAGCAATCCAATCATAAAATACTATGACAAAGAAACCTCACACACAATTTGAAATCATACCCAACTTCTCTGTTTGTACTTTGTATAAACGTATAAACATCCACTTATTTATTGAGTGAAATAAATGCATGTTGTAGATCCCGTTTTACTCATATTTATTTAGTTTTCAACTTGACAGCCCATCTTATTTTCTACTTTATATTAATTTGCTTTCCTTTTAAATCATTTAGATTAGCCTCATATTTACATATTTAGGTTGTAAAGAAAGTATTGGAATTAACGGTTAAGATTTGGAATACTTTCTAATAAAATAAGCTTCTCGCCCATTTAAACGACAACACAATTTGCTATATAAAATGCACAAGGTTCAACGTAGGTATGTAAGAGTGAAAGAGCTTGAGTAGTAGACAGTACAAAGTACAAGATGTCAAAGAATTGATGTTGAATATTCTACGTTACAAGTTGTATGTTGAATGATGAATGTTGAATCACGATGCCAACCGTACAACCACATTGCATCACTCTTTACTCTTTATGTATTTGTATACGTGCTCAATGTTCAATGTTCACTATTCACATCCGCATCCAAATCGACCGTCAGACATGGAGAGACAGAAGGATATAATTCAAAATCAAAATCGACATGGTGAACACTGAACACTAAACATGGAGCATACAAAATACGAATGGTTCAATGCTCAATCGACATGAACATGGATATTTGAATGGAATGCCTTGTCAAATTAAATGATACGTACAGAATACAGAGTACAGAAACAGAATATAGAATGTAGAATGTAGAATAAAGTCAGGGAACGGATGGTCAAAATGGGAAAATGAAAAAGGAACGCCCATCTCTCCATTTCTTCATCCCGTGTCTAGATACTAGCTATATTTGTAGATGTGTTTACTTTTATTACTGAGCCATTTACAAATTGTACAATGTACAGTGCATCGTGTAATATGAAATATAATAATGCAATTTAATGGAAAAACTAAATATACAGTATGTATAGTGTATAGTGAAAGTCAATAACTTTCTCCAAGTTTTCCTACTCTAATATCTAGCTCTAGTTCTAGTTTTGGTTCTAGTTCTAGTTTTGTGCTCAAAGGACAAAGTACACAAAGTTCCTGTGACTAAATAAAGCAAGGAGAAAATGAGTTGGATCTCCATTTCAAAGGAAACCAATTTAGTCAGTACACAGTATGCTTTATACGTATATAGTTTTATGTATGTGTATTTCTATCGTCTTTCTTCTTCTGTTTTCTATTGCCCATCCTCCCAGATCCCACTCGGTCGCAATTCGCATGTCCCCAACATATTGATCATTGATCATATTAGTCGTGGGTTAATTAGCTCTATTATAACACTGAATTTTCTCTAATGAAACGGGAGCAGTGACTTTGAGCTTTTATTATTGTAGTTGTAGTTATGCCAGTGATTATGATTGCTTCTACTTGACTACTTGACTACTTGACAATTGACAATTTACTACTCAACTTTTGGCGATCACAGTCCAAACTAAAGTGGTTTGTATCACATTCGTATTTGTACAGAAAATTTCTTCTTCAATACACAATACACAATGAGTCTAATTTTGAACATAAAATACAAAGAGAAGTTTAACAGTGTATTTGTAAAATTTGTAAATGTAAGAGAGAATTGAATATCTATAGTCTCTAGTCATAGATTCGGTTGGGGTTTATTCAATTTCAATGGCTAAATAAACTTTGGACACTGGTCTGGTCTGGTTTGGACTGGTCTGAACTGGTAAAAACATGGAATTGAATTTTATTTCCAAAATATTTACACTTGGTTGCTTTTATTCAAGTATTCAAGTAAGTAGCAGGTCTCTATGTGCTGTTCAAGCAAAGAAAGAAAGTGGTACGATTATCTTTATGGAAAAAGCTACTAATAAATGTAGATTGTACATTGTACATACATGGCAAGTGCAATGTACGATGTACACTGCATATTGTGTATTGTGCATTGTACATATTACATTTGTATATCTATCTATAATCTATATGCTGTATTTTCATGATGATGCTCACTTTTATACTCATTAAATCCCTATTGTTCTCTAAAACTTTGCACATGACAGGATAAAAGAAGAGTAGAGAAAGAGAGAGAGAGAGAGAGTTTTAACACGAGAGGGATTTAGCTTAGATTGGACACTAGACTGAGAATAAACAGTCGCGTCCTTATGTAATAAGTACTTGTCCTTGGCTCAGTGCATTACATATTACATAAGAGGAGTAAAAGTAAAAACTGGAGATTGAGTTGGAGTTGGAGTTGGAGCTGAATTCAACTCGAGATAAATGATACTTATTTAACTCTTCTTACATCTGTCGACTGCACACCGTATAGCTCTTGGTGTACACCATACAGAAAATGTGCAGATTTGACTATTGAATACACTGTACACTGTACACTTTATATATGTCTGCCTGCATGAGAGAGGATGAACAGAAATTTAGCTGTAGACAAACACACAAGTTTAAAATTGGATGAGATGCTGGTACTATTTACTATTTACTCCATTTGCTTTCCCTGTCTTTATTAATAATGTATCATGTAGAGTGTGGAGGAATATCAGTACCTTTGAATCCCATACATCATACATCATCCATAGTTTAGTAAAGCTTTGGAGTTTGGAAAGGATTGGCATGCTTGGGACGGTGCTAGAATTTCTTGTTGATGGTGTGAACTTAAACTCCTCACTCTTGAGTTTTCACACATCTCATGAATGAGTTCAAAAAGAAGAAAGAAAACAGAGTCATAGAGAAGGATTGGGAGAGACAGAAAAGTGGGGAGAGATTTCCCATTGTGAATTGAGGTGAAAGAAAGTAAAGAGTGAAAGTAGGGAAAGTACAGTCAAAGTCTTTTCTAAATGTTGTAGGAAGAAATAAAAGGGGATGAGGGAGATGAAGAAGAATAAGGAATGAGGAAGAGTTTTTCATTCTAATGGGTGGTCCAATTCAATTCCTCATCTTTTCTTTTAGCACTGTTAGTGCAGTTGCGATTTTGATTGTCATTGACATTGCCGTTGCCTTGGCAACGTCATTTCGGTCTTTATTTAGCTATCATTATAACACAAGTATGGTTATAATACTATTACTATTATTATTATTATTATTATTTGTTTATTCAAGACAACCAATCATCACATATTACACAGCAATATTACACGTTATATTACCAAAGACAATGTGTTTTACATTTTTAAAATAGTAGGGCCAAATAATAATTTTGACAAGGTGAAGAAAAATAAAGATAGAAATTAAATAATACTATAATACTGTATAAGATACACATGTAGTATTGTGTAGAAAAAAGTTGGAGTTTAAACTTTTTTGTAGACTTTGTACATTTTACAAAAGTATTTTTGGAAAAAAGGTTAAAATACAGAGTTTTTTTCATATTTTTTTTGTTAGCTTTAACCTGCGTCTCTCTGTCTGTCTGTTTTTTATTAATATTTCAAGCTTCATTTTCATGTGTTCATAATTTCTATACATTTTGATTGATTAGACCAATTAAAATGCAGGAAAAGTGGATTGTGCTACGCCCGAAGTTATTTGTTTAGTTACATATGTAGATTGTAGATACATAGCAATCATTCTATTGTATTGTATTATAGCTAATTTTGATAAATGTCCTCTTTCTATTATGTATTTCAGGTATTCATCAGCATTCCTTTTATGTAGTTCTGCATTCTGGATGAATTGAAATTCGGAGTGACACCCGATTTCCGATTCCACGGATTCACCTGTACCGATTAAAACAAATTAACGAATTAGTCAGTGTCACCAGGGAACAGCAAACAGAAAGGATAAGTTCCAAAGCGTGGGATGTGAAAAGAAATAAATGAGAAGAGTCCTCTATTAATGAAATATGGATATGGATTTTGGTCTTCTGTTCCTTACAACTGAACACTCTTTGTGACTGTGAATGGAATTCTGGACAATAATGACTGCTCTACCTTCTAAATACTGAGTGTAAACCATTAGCATGAAAAATAAAGGACAGCAAAAATTGCAGTGCCAATGGTGGTGACATGACTTGAAGTTTACTCTCTACATTCCGCTTTCACACTAATACCACAATTTTTTACACCATCATGTTTCTACTGCCAAAGTTCTCGTGAGAACCAGAAAAGAGAAAGAAAAGGAGGAAAATCTCTTAAGCAGGACCTAAATACTAAATACTAAATACAAAATACGAAACACATGTGAGTGTGAGTGTTTTAGTACATTTGTATTTGTATTTGTATTTGCCGTTGTGTGGAGACAAAGCTTTTGTTTTTTAATCTGTATAAGAGCCAAGCCCCGTCAAGCCAAGCCAAGATTGACGATCGACGGTGGACAAGGTTGGTGCTCCGAGTCTTCAATCTTGAGCACATTTGTGAAAGTTAAAGTATGTACTCTGTACTCTGCATGTGCTATTACAAGTGAATTGATGTGTATTTTGTTTGAGATCTAGAATCTAGAATCTAGATCAAAGATCGAGGTTGGAGGATTGAGAATTGAGGATTGACGGTGTACAAACTACAAACTACAAACACATACACACATAAATACAGCTGAGACTGAAGACTGATGAGAGTGAATCAGCAACTTTGTCCACTTTTACTTGTACATGTAGACACTGTTATAAATACAAATGGGGAAACGGTAACGGCACCAGAACCAGAAGCCCGACATGTTTTTCTTCCTGTGGTACAAAAACCCTTGTTCTACGTTTAATAGTACTACGCCGTCAACGTCAACGACTATTCTTTCCTCTTGGACCACAGATATCTCAAATACGAATACAACTGGTCCCGGTACTAATGCTCCTAATGCCCAAAGTTCAAATCCCTCTCTTTCTTCTATGACAAGTAAAGTGAAGTGAAATCTCACCGCTGATTGAAAGTATGGGAGTCAACCAATCAGCTAGGAGTAAACATCACATCAAAGACGACGAGGAAGGTAAGTACACTCACAATCTAAAATCCAAAATCCACATTCACATTCACATCTACTCATACATCTTATATAATAAATATATGTCAATCCTTTGTGCTCAATGACCTACTACTCCCGCACTCCCTCACTTCCTCGCTCCTTCTGTCCATTGTCAGAGAATTTACACATGTACTTCAGTCAGCAGAGCTCTTTCTCCTTCAAATTCAAATACAAATCCAGATTTTGAGACCCAAATCCACTCCAATCCGATCCAAGTATTTACAAGCTACAAGTGTACAATGTACAAGTAAAAGTACAAAAGTATCTACAAGTAGAATGAACACTGCACATTTTCTCAACCAAACTCCTTCTTCATTAGAGAACAGCTGTAGGACTCTGGGATTTTTACTAATCACTGTACCTTTTTCTGCTGCTCTTTTCCAACAACAAAAGAAATAAACCCCCTTGAAATTTCCAAACAAAGTACAAAATAAACAAAAACAAGGTTGTGTGTACTAGTCCAATGTAATACATGCCTAATTATACAGATATATTGTAGATTATAGATTATAGTTCATAGTAACTAGTTCGTGCATTTGTATTTTGTATCTTTACTCACGTCACGTCATTTTGACCGTCGTATTGTTCTGTTCCAGAACATACATAAGAAGAAATCAAAGGCTCACAGTTCAATATTTATGAGAAAAATGTATAAGGGAGTGCAGTGTGGTGAGTGCTGGAAGTATGTAGCATGCAGTATGTAGTATGTACACAATTTGTCCGTCAGATCTATAGATCTATAGATCTACAGATCTTTAGAGCTGAGTTGAAAGGAAAAGGTAAAAGGTGGATCATGCGGAACATCAGGACGTGGAACACTATCCAAATATTTACAAAATCCTTCCTCTTGAGCAGGCAAGACTGAAGACTGAAGACTCAACTAGAAGAAAATGGGAAAAGAACAACAAGCAAACAAACAAACAAACAGAGAAACGGAGAGACGTGAACGGAAATAAACAAGCAAATTAGGAGTTTTGGATTTTCAGAGAAAGAAAATAAGACTGATTAACCTGGAATATATACGAATCTAGAATCTAGATTCTAGAATCCTTTTACTTTCTACTTTTGCTTATCAAATACCAAATACTAAAGATTGATGGATGA
The DNA here is from genome assembly GCA_019776565.1 of Sminthurinus signatus. Lineage (NCBI taxonomy): Eukaryota > Metazoa > Arthropoda > Collembola > Symphypleona > Katiannidae > Sminthurinus > Sminthurinus signatus. The sequence goes on from JABASP010000518.1 coordinate 16,783, forward strand.
AAGCACGTGTGTGCTTCATACCTCATACCTCGCTCATATCCAATATCCAATATCCATCCTCTTATTAGTTACAGCCGCTCCTTTTCTTTTTGAAAAATACGGTACACTGTAGGAGAAAAATTGGTTGAGTGCTCCGTGTTTTATACAAAATTTTAATGCACAATTTCCAAAGTAGCAAACATAGATGTTGAACCAGGAAGTATCCAATTACTGCAAAAGCTCCATAGAATTACCAATAAAACAAAAGATTCTTTTGTATCTTTTCTTTGTGTTTGTATCCGTATTTGAAAAAATATTACCGTTATGTGTAATTAGAAACCATTTTTTCAATTCTCAAATTAGGGGTAATCCACGGGATGAAAATGAAAATGGAACTGCGCATTACTATGATAGATCAATAGGATAAAAAATGTGAATTCAGAAAAATCTGAAATCTAAAAATACTAATGTATAATGCACAGGTAGAAAAAATATAAAATACAAAAGCATCGCATTGGAGCTTTAGAAAAAAGTGCCTCCTCGAATTCTGTAATTCCTTTTAAGGAATTCTGAATAAAGAACAAACAGGTGCTGTGCACTGTGCACTGTTCAAGGTTCTATATCTTCAATATCATTAGTTTTTCTTTACCATCTCATTTGTTTCCAAATTCCAAAGTAAAGGGAAAAATCGTGTTATATATTTCTGTTTTCTATTTCTTGTTTCGGGCATGCAAAAGCACAAGGTACAATGTAAAGCTCACTGATTCGAGTTGGAATTGGAGTTGGAATTGGATTTGAAGTTGGAGTTGAATCTCACCATCCTGAGATTACGTGCCTGTATCTATCCACATCCATACGTATAGGTTTTTGGATTACCTCTAGGATTTTTTTGGAACCCGAATAACAAACATTGTACAATGTTTATGTATTGTGAACCACCTCTGAATTTTGGATGTTGGAGAATAACTTGACTTTCTCCGCAATGTACAATGTACAGTTGGAGTATTATAAACGGAATATGAAAACTGAAAAGAGCACTACAGAGAAAGAGAGAGAGAAAGAGAGAGACGGAAATCTCTTGGAGCAAGCTGCAATCTGGATCATACGATAAATCTTTGTGGATTGTGGATATTTGGCAAAGCGTAATAGGCCCATTTTATTCGCGTTGTAATTTTCCTCTCCCTTTGAATTTCTACTCATTTCATGATAACCAGAGACGAGAGGTAGCATCACATTGTACACGAGAAAGAGAATAATAGAATAGAATATACAAGGTACAAAATTCAGAATACAGAATACAGACGTGGCAGAGTTTTCCAGAGTATATAGTATATACACATCTAAATAACGCGTTTAATATCTACAATCTAGACTCTAGACTCTAGATTCCAGCTTTGAATCCTCCAGCTGGAATTTAAACACTAGAGTAGAAATTCAGGATTCTGGATTCAGGATTTTAGACTTGGGATTCAGCACACTATTGCAAGCAAAGGATAATGATGAATTTAATACGACCTGATTTTCCTCTATACTTTCTCTGCTCATTTTATTCCACTTGAAACCAGATCACACCAAAGCAGATCACGCCAAGCTACCATACTGTAAACTGTAAACAGTAAACTTGTGTTCCCATATCTCTCCATTGCTTTTCAACTTTATTTTATATGATCGTAAAGTAGGAAGCTTTCTATTTTACTACAAGTATTTTATGAGTATGTGTCTGAACTGTATTTGTGTATTTGTATATTTGTATTTGTATATTCAATATGGTACATTGAACAATGTTCAATGTTCAATATTCAATGTAAATAGTAAATAGAATAGAACGCACATTCTCCATTCTCCTTTGATACAAATGTTGAATGTTGATGTTTTACTCAAATGCAAATACAAATACAAATGCTTTCATATTTCATATTTCATATACAAATAACGGAAATTAGGTTGGAAAGTACTGCCAGGTTTCTAGCTTTTATTTTCTACAGATACTTGCCTTTTGGTTTGGTGTGTACATATAACCAAGTCAAGATCATAAATCCCCATGTTTATCAAATTTATGGGAAATTATAGTGTTCTCATGATTTGTCCCTTTTCTATTTTCTCCAGTCTGAGCTCTTAAATTTAAACTCTACACTTAATACTCTCTATATTTTATATTCAACTTTCTGTATTCTGTATTTACACAAAGTCCTAAGTCGTAAATTCCAAACTTGGTGTAGTGTATTAAGTATTACGTATTAGTGCACACTTTTTATATGTAGACTACACTAATTGTGAGAGAGGATAAAACTAATGGATTCTGAATTCTGGATTCTAGATTCTGGATTCTGGATTCTCAACAAATTCTTTAATAGTAAATCAATTTACTACTCCAGTTTATATATTGTAGTTTTGGCCTGGAATTTGAATGTGGATTTGGATTTGAGTTTGAGGTCTGATTATAAAATGGGATAGCTGTGAGATAAATATTTCATAGGATAAATGTGACTCTAGACTCTAGAGTCTAGATTCTAGCTCAAGTCAAGTCAATTCAGTATTTGGTCAGGAAAAATAAGAGTAGAAGTGGAGACTAGGTACTTCGTACGTAGGTACGTTTGTTATTTATTGTTTTACGTATTAAATATATGGGGCCATTAAAAAGTCATTTCTCATTATCATTATATTCACTCCAAACTCTCAAGTCAAGTCGAATCTGGTTTGGTCTGTTCTAGTTTGTTTTGTTCTGGTTTGGTCTGGTCTGGTCTGGTCTGGTTGGTTCTGGTACGGCATGGGCCTTTCTCTATTAATTACACATAATTATCCATAATGAGCTCCCTGTTGGAAGTTTTGGGTGTCCTGCTCCCATTTTCACCCAGTTTGTGATGTTCCATTTTGCATATCCCTGTATTTTGTATGTTGTACTTTGTATATTTAATATTGTGTGTATTTAGTATTTAGTATTTAACTCCGTCATCATTATCATCATCATTATCATAATCATTAGGATTACGATTATCCTTTAGAAAACCTACCTACCTCAGAGTGAAAGTTAATTAACCGGCCGTTGAGACCATAATCATGGATTTCGGCTTTTGCTTTTTCTTGCTCTCCTCTTGACTTGAATTATCCTCTGTATGTGTATAATTATGCACAACTTGAGCACGTTTTGTATAATACTGGATCATCCAATTCAAATCAATCGAGTAAATATTAAATACATAGCATTAGTCTTTGACTCTGCTTTACTTATTACTTGAGTACATTGTACCTATTATATAATATAGGTGTAGGTACTTTCACTACAAAATGAAGAAAGTAAGAAGGAAGAAGCTTCTTTTGTAGTATATTAAAAGATTCCTATTTACAATAAGACTTGAAGATTCGGCCTTATGCTCCGTTTTGTTCCAATGATTACAATATTCTATACTAGGTTTCCTCGAGCTGTTTGCTTGAGTGGTTATTGATTAGACTTGCTTTGTCCTCATCTAATTTAAATCTGGGTCTGTGAGACATTTAAAATTGTACACTGTACACTGTACATTGTACATTGTACGTTCTGCAGTCTGCAATTAAGACTGTGGTTTAATGTTGTGTGAGGATAAAGCAACCATTCATCCATTCAATTGTTCACTCATTCATTCATTCATGCAACACTTACGCCTAGAGATTAGAGCCTTGAGCTTGGAGCTCCTAGTTTTAAGATTTGAGCTTTGGATCAAGAATCAAGAACCAAGAATTTGGTCCCTGTACAATAAGATAGCCAGCCTTAAAATCTTGAGCCTTGATCACAATAAATAGTCATGCATTCGTAAAATTTGGGATTATATTGCATTATTGTGCTTGATAAAGCTGAAACAATGAGGATAGTTAATTTGTCACAAAGTTGGAGCCTGGAGCCTCATGGCGCAAATAATTAGCCAGCTTCCAATTCCAATAGCTAAGCATATATCATGAGGATTTTACAAGTGGATTTCTTATGCACGGAAGAATACTGTACAAATTCTGCATCTGTGAAAATAATTACCCCATGACGGTATTTAAGATTCATCCAGTCGGCAGAGTAATGTCTATTGTCTATTATGTAAAATGTAAAAGGGACTCGGCTCTTGTACTTAATTTAGGAAAAGACAGTAGTATTGTCCGCATGATGACTTTTAGGCTAAGATTTGGATTAGATTCCAAGATAAAGAAGATGAAGAAGATGAAGAAGAAAAAGACGAAAAAGAAGAAAAAGAGGAGGGTGATCGAGAATCGAGAAGGAGTAAAAAAGAGAAAGTCGCAAAAGACAATGAAGATAAAGATGAAGGCTGGAAAAGCAGGAATGAAAAAATCAAAGTTGGCTGGCAAGCCGAAATGATTACATATGTATGTATTTGTGTGTGGAAGGATGATCGTGAGGAAGATTAAGAAATTCGTACGCTTTTTTCCTCATCCATATGAAGATTGAAGAGTAAAGTAGATACAGAATAGAGAAGAGAGAATACCAAATAGAGAGCGTACAGCGTACAGTGAGTGAAGTGAACTGCACAGTCAGCTGGATAGGAAAATAAATGAGTGTAGAATTCCATTGGGAGACTGTTTTTTTTTGCTTTCCTGTTCCTCTTCTTTTACTCCTTCTTCGTCGTCGTCTTCGTCCTCTTCTTGGTCTTCTTTTCCTCCTTGAGCTGCTGCTTTGGCAGCCATAATAATGAAACCAACGAGACGAGAAGATGGAGGAGAATGGTGAAGAAGGAAAAACTCAAACAACCGAAAATAATTGCTATTTTAAATCCAATTCCTCTGCTCTGTAACCTAAGCATAGGCACAATCCAGTACAAAACACAGCATCGAATACAGAATACAAAATACAAACTACAAAATACTACAGTCAAGTTAAAATACGAGTACGAGTACGAGTACAAGTAAAAGTAGAGCAAAAGGTAGAGAAATGTAGGAATACAGAAAAGAGAAAACAGAGACGAGACAGCGGCAGCCAAAATTCTACATTTTTTTGATCGATACATTTCTCATTTTTTCATCATCCAATACAATTTCCGAGTGAGTTTGGAGTGTGGAGTATGGAGTACTCAACACAAAGCACACGGCTGGTATTCTGTGTCTTATGACTGAGTACACACACTACACAATCTACACATGTATTCCAGTTTCTATTATTGGTTTGGTTGGGTTATTGTGTAGTGCGTAGAGAAGATGTTCCCTTTTTACTGTCATGATTGAGTTCTCCAACTTTCTCCTTTGGAGAATAAAAGTTTACAAGGAAGAAATAACTCGCGAGTTTCAAGTCGGACAGTCAAGATTGAAGATTGAAGACTGAAGGATGAGGAATGAGGAATGAGGAACGAAGAGTAAAGAATCTAGAGTTTAGATTCTGGAGTGTAGAATCTGGAATGAAGAGAAAAGACAGGTACAAGACATGTTCATTCTACATTTGTGGCATTTGGCATTTGGCTTTCGGCTTTCAGCATTCGCAGCATTTGCAGCATCTGTATTTATAACTAAAATCCAGCAAAAGGAATCAAATCTTGAGTTGGAATGTAAAAGTCGAAATTGCCGAGTCGGAGATTGAACATTGAACATTAAACATTGTAAAGAATTTCATGGAGCGGGGAAAAGGCGTATTTGAGATTTGAGATGAGTTTTAAATTTAGACAAGACGCTCGGATCTCGGATGAATAATAGCGAATAGTTATTGGAATAACCAAACCCACTGATGAAAAAAAAAGAAAAAAAAGATGTAAATCCAAAATAAAATATCTTTTATCATAATCATAAAGACCGTTAAGAAAAAACAAGTCAATGAGTTTAGCTCAAACGTACCACAATTTATCAATTACTCTTGATTCTTAATAAGTTGGATAAAAAATTGGATTTGCGGTATGGAAAATGCCACTAGCTAATAAATTCTATTTCAATGGTAGTATTACTGGAGTAAATTGTAGGTAAATAAGCTTATAAACTTTCAAGTAACAAGAAAACTTCTTTAAATGAAAACTCTATTTGATTTCAATTCTTAATCTGAATCAAAGTTTGTGATTTGAATATTCATAATCATGAACGGTGTTATTGATCCGAGCTCAAGTAGAAATAGAAATAGAAACAAAAGAAATTATGGCATGAGGCATGAATAAAAAATGTGGTTATGTATTTATACACATGCTCAGTTTTAAAATGTCAAGTCGCAAATGAAAAGTATTCATATTTCATAATACAACACACACTCTTACAACTCTTGTTAGTCAGATAAGACGAGAAAAATTACCGTGCAATTTCATTCCAAACAAAACTAATACAAAAACCGATACAATAAAGAGTAAACAATTTATCAGGAAACTTGGAATGGAAACTTAAAATGGAGAAAGCACATCCATACGGAAACTTGTGATAAAAAAACTTTTAGTTTGCATGCAACGGCAGGACTTTTGTTTTTCTTTTCTCCTTTGTTCTTTCTTCTATCTTTTATTATGACTGATGGATTGTTTATTGTTTATGTTCCAGATTCTAGTTTCTGTCTTGCGCCCACATTCTACATTCTACATAGATTAGGATATTAATAAAAAATAAATAAAAGGTCTTTACGCCTCGTGAGCAATTTAATAAGTCATTACTCCAGTCATAACTGTTCATTTCGGTTTTGAGATAGCCTCAATCGTCACTCTTATAAACATTACACATCCTACAGTATTTTCAGTACTTTGTCTTTATGAGCTGAAATGAAATAAAATAAAGGGACATAAAAACACACACGACCCAACAAAACACAATACAGTTTACTTCAATCGATTGATAAAGCTACTCTAACACTCTAAGCTATGCTTATTCTGTTCTGTTCTGTTCTGGTCCGGTTCTGGACTGCTATGTTTGTTGTTTGCCAGTGTCTTGTAACTTGTAAGTATTTACTCGAGAATCGAGAATCCAAACTTGAGTTTTCTATTGTACAATACAAACAAGCAAAACCTTCCAGTTCTTTCTTTCTTTCTCTTGCAAGTCTTGCAAGTCAAAGTACATTTGTATATTTGACCGTTTATTCTTGATTTATTTACTTATACATTGTTTATTGTTTACCTAAATGAAGCAATTAGACTAAAATCCTTACAATTAAACAAAGCACAAATAAATGTTTAATACACTGTGCATTGTGCATTTGTAATATTTTATTGTATAATTTACAAGTTGATTCATTTTTGATTGACCTTATTACATCTATGTACATTGTATACATACGGTCGGCTGTATTGGTTTTAGAGTATCAAAGTATCCAAGTATTGACAAAACCCGAGTACGACTACGAATAAGAACAAGCTTACAGAAAGTATAAAATCAATTTCGCTGGCAAGTTTTGACTCAGCAAGGATACCGAAAGCTGAAAGTAGTAACAAAGTTTACACATGAGTATACAATTTACATAGCTTTGATATGACGATATTAAGATAGATTAGCAAGTCCAGGTTGATATCAATGTCGATTTGATTGATTCTAGATTCTAGATTCTAGTCACAGTCAAAGTCACAGCTCCCAGTTCTCACACATTCCCCAAAAATTGTAAGCTTCCAACTCCCAAAAACTCACGCTAAGAAATGAGGACATGAGGAATAAAGTGCAAAATGTCATCATTTCCTCTATGCTATACTTCACTGCTTGGAACAAGAAGGGAGGCCTGAATAAAAGAAGGAAAAATAAAAAAAAATATGACAATGGCAATGGCAATGTATGTAATAGGTAAAAGGTAATATAAGAATAATAATAGTACATATTATGTAGTAAAAGGAAATGACAGAAGGCAAAAGGCGAAAAATGAAAAGACGATGATTATGACAACGACGAGGAATACAACGGCGACAGACGACCCACATCCATTATTCTATTAAAATCATCATAAAAACACAGCGCCTACCCGTATTTTCCATATCACTCCATTATCGAGTAGGGAGTAGGGAGAACGGAGTGAGCTTCAAGCTTCAAGTATGGAATATGGAAAATGGAAGGTGAATATTCCTAACAAAAGGAAGGAGAAATGTATAAGAAAATCCTCACGTCATGCTTAATACTGAACACTGACTTGTGAGGACAAAAAACGAAGTACACCGTACACTGTGCACATACATGGGATAGGTAGATAGATGGATGGATAGAATGAATGAATGAATAGTGGATGAGCAAATGAATACCCAACTTGTGACTGACTACATATAGAGTGGAAAGACATTTGATATCAAAATATACACCGTTTGGATGGGAAATTCATGTATATGTGAACGACGAACGGTGAGCAGTAAGCGGTGAACGGGTAATCGATAAAGTGACTCCGACTCCACTATACCCAATACACTGTATTACACAGCTATCAAATACTCAATACTCAATACGGAATACGGAATACCCGATACTCAACTTCACATTACCTATTACACATCACACATCACACATACTGTACAATGTACAATAATGTTAAATTGCATATTGTAGCCTATTTTATATGTATCAAGTATGAATGATTGAGGACATGAGACACGGTAGTGTTTACATACATGTAGTATTACGTATTGTGTATTATGTAGTCTCATCACCCATCTTCTCTCACTGTCACTGTCAGTAGCAGAGTCATGCAGTCAGTTCAATACAAACATGTATAGAACACGTTCCAAGTTACGACATTTTCTCATTTTTAGAAAGCGAAGCTGCCTACATTGTAATCCTCGTAAGCGTCCGTCCGTCTGTCTGTGCACAATTAGCCACCTAGTGGGAAAACTTTTAACTTCATTGTGGCGCCACCAGCGGAAACTTTTAGAACTCCTTTGTGATCCCACCTAGCGGAAAATTTTGAAACTACAGATTTCACATTTGTCCGCTAAATGGCGCATATATGTAGATTTAAAATTTACAAGTTCCAAGAACTCGTTTAACGAACACGGCAGTTGTATGACACTGGACAGACATGATACTTTTTACAGTCAGCTTCGCTTCTGGAGCCTCAAGTATTTATTATTTATGCTTTCAAGGCGATATAAAATCGTCAAAAATTGAGGATGTTTGACTTCATTTAGTTACTTATAGCTATATTGAAATAGTACATAGAGTTTAGGGTATATAGTATACAGCGTGTGTACAATATATGCCACTGTCTTAATACAGTGGGCAGTAAAAATCCAGTTCATTCCCGATAAAAGTCAAGGGGCTGGTGTGTCCAAGAGCCAGAGTGGTGTTTGTGTCCAGTCTTCAATGTCCAGTGTTTACATATTATATTATATTCTATATTATATAGGCAAATAAATGTAGGGTCATTCGTAAATGGTAAGTTTGCTCTCTCTCCCTCTCTCTCCTTCTTGTTTACTGAAAGACCAAGATAATGTCATGTAATTTTGCCCATAGCCTGCTTTAGTCAGCTGGCTCCTTTAGTTTGAAGAATAAAGATTCTACATTTGTGATGTACATGGTGGAAACAATTCCAATTCTCCTGGTCAATGGGTATGAAAAATTCATTTCAAGTATCTGAACTCGGAATTTTTTGCGTTTTATACAATTTTAAAGAGCAGAGTTTCCATTCTTTACAAATTACGATTAGGATTACGATTAGGACTATAGTCTTATAATTGTGTGCAATTACAATTGATGTGAACAATGTTTATATAAGATGCACATATGCATTGAACAAAGTGTATAAAATTAAGCGCTGTAGACTGTAGAGTTTGTACTGTGTACATTTTATTTATAAATAAACAAGTAAACAAACACTGGCTATTTACAATGGAAAAAATGGAATACATAGTGTGTACAGTGTAGAGCATACATACAGTGTAAACTCCTGCTGGGAGTTGACAGTTGTCCCCTTTCCATTGCCAACTGTCGCCTGTCCATCGTCCGTTGCCAATCGTCCATTTCCAGTCTAGATAGTAATCCATGTAGTTTTCATGATGAGACATCGACCCATGTCCATGTCGATAGAAGCTAATTGCGTCGTGTAAAAATCCACTCTACTGGAATCATACCAAAGTTTGTTTTGTTTTCTATGTTATTTACGTGTATTGATTCAGTAGCATTGGCCTTTGTTTTGTTCTTTATTCCTGTAACTTGTAACAGTTTACATTTTGAAATATTTTTCATATTATGCCGAAAATATCTTTTTTACTGAGTTTTTAGGCTGACTTTGAAAATAATCAAGTCTTCTACATCAAAATTCTGCATCTTTGTATTTATCACTCTTTTCTTGTTCAAATTTAATGAAACTCAGGAATATAAAGTATTTCCACTTGATGAAACGTAAATGTTTTATACTTTATACGTGCACATTGTACAATTTGGATGGTGTGAAAAACATCAGTATCATCTTCTTGGTGAAGGTGACATGCAGGTTAAATCCAAATGTAAAATATTTATTTACTCTGTGTAATCTTTGACATGCTTGTTTACCGTTTAGTACAAGAGTAACCAAAACTAAAATGAGCTAAGCTAACAATGATAGAACAAGTAAACACAATGATCCATTAAATAAAATCAATATACTCAAAGAACGCATTTGATGGATGTTTATTTTTATCGGTGTTAAAGGTTAATGATAACCTTTAATTTTGGATCTAAACCCCTGTTTTTGTAATTTTCCTTCCATTTAAACAAGTAAATAGAAAAAAATTGTTTACGACTTACCTGGCAAAGTTCAGGTATTTTAAGAGACGGTGGTACTCGATCATTGTATTTTTTGTTTATCAGTAAGAAAACACTTCAAGGTTAAAATTGAAAACAAAATGTAGTAGATTCAGATTTTAGGATTTTAGTAGACTCAAGATCTATTTCTAGTTGAATGTGTAGTTATTCTTTGTCTCAGAGCAGATCAGTAGTGACTTTAAATATTACTTAAAACTTCTAGTGGATTCTTTTTAAAACTATTCAAAACTAAACGTAAATCTAAATCATGGCCAACGTAAATACACTGTTTGTTGTACTACTTCTGACCTTCACATTTGCCCTGTTTGTTTCTGCATTTCCTGGTATGACGGGTACCTTAAGTCGACATCGTCGAGAGATGGAAACTGTTTATGAGAGTAAGTTTAAAATTAAAGCTGAAGTTAAAGTATAAAGTAGTTGAATACCTTCAAAAAACTTGAATTAAAATTCTTTATCATTTACTTCTCAAATTACTATTTAAGGAAATTCAAGTTGTACAGGGAGAAGTGCAGAGGTTGATCGACCTGTGAACTTGAGACAGCCCGTGGCAAACAAAGGATGCAAGTGTATTGAAGATGGCTGGATGAGGTGCATTAGGAAGAAACAAGTTTACATTGGTAATTGTTTAAAGACTGTAAAAATATAGTTCACTCTCTTAACAAAACTTTCAAATACTTGAATATTGAATAGTTTAGTCATAAAAGCGGAATTTAAAAAAAGTTTCATTGATGGTATTGATTTTGATTTCAGCAGATTCATTTAGCCGTAGACCGTGGGTTTTAGCAGAAGACGATTGGCGTCACTAAATACTAAACAAGATCAAGATTGTACATAAAAATATATACTTTACACAAATTATAAATTATGGAAATTTTCAAGGCTTTACAAACTAATAGTTCAAATTAAGAGGATTTGATGATCCTATTTCCTAATTAAGGAGTAATAATAATGATCTTAATCTGTAATATTAATTAATTAATAAATACTAAATATTTTGTTTTTTCTTTTCGAGTATTTCTCTCGTCTCTCAAAAAAAGTTTTGAAACTCTCTGATACTGCTTTAGATTTTAAAGTACAAGATTATTCTTCTGTAAACAAATAAATAAATAAATGAAAAGCACTATTTGTTAGATATCGTACTACGTAATGCATAATTCACAATGCACAAGGCACACTTATGCTGTAAATTATAGAGTTCACCGTCCAACCATAGTCCATACCATCACAAGTTCCACAAACAAACCCAACACGTGTCCAGTAAAATACGGCAGTGTGCATAATTTATCAAGTTTTATCCACCTTCATGCATGTCTGAGAGTGTCTCTTCTCCATCTTTATTAAACTATGCAACTATGGGCTACGAAGCTACGGAACTATGGACTACGGTCTGCAGAGTGTTATCTGGGAACAAAAAAACTGTCCATACTCCTAAAGTAATTGAATCTAACTGTCACCTGGAATTTTCTCCGGTGTAGATAAAGGAAAACCCTTACTCGCTTTCCCTCTGTAAACTGTAGATTGTGGATTGTACACTAGACTTGTGTAGCAAAAAAGGAAGAGTAAAAGTAAAAGTCCAAGTCAAGTGTGACTCTTCCTATGCTTGTCCAACTTTTTCTCCTGCCTTTTCACTATGACATTCTACATTCAACATTCTACATGTGACTGTGGCTATGACATTCAGTTTCATTTTCATTTTCGTTCTTGACTCTTCTCAGTTCTCAGTTTAGCAGAAAAAAAAGTCTGGAACTAACTAAATGCACGTCCATGTCTATTTGTATGTGACTTGGTGCTTGGTGCACGTCTGCGATGGGAAAAGGTAGAATGGATGGTGGGAACTATTCTCTGGAATGAGAGCCACCACACCAACACGTACATACAGATACAACTATCACTGTGCATTATGCATCGTACTTTGTACTAGTGTACACAGAAGACATGAAGAATTCATGCAGAAAGAAGCCACGATCTTCTAAATTGGGCAACATGCTGAATATATTTGCGGTTTTCTTTCGGTAACCCACATTTGCTAAATGCAGTGCACGTACAACGTACATCTACTCAGTTAGAGTTAGAGTTAGACTTTGAGCAGAACCCAGTTGAACAGAGTACCATTCTTCAGCTAAATTCTACTTTCTACATTCTACATTCTACATCCTACATCCTACATGCATAAACCATGGCTCTAATGGTAAAGGTAAAAGTACATGAGTATTCAGTATTCAGCATGCCTTTCGCCTTTTACAGTGGAAAAATAAAATGGCTCTGAATTTTTCCTATTCCCTTTGTTTTTTATGAGGAACAAACTGAATGTTGAAGGTGGAATTAAATGACGGATGCAGAATGCAGAATGTAAAACGTAAAATTCAGGCTACTTCTAAGCTGAAAAAATTGATTCTAGTTTACCCCCATGCTCCTTTATTTATTTGTGTACACTGCACACTGCACACGTGTAGTACATTTACTTTTATTGTGCATTATGCATGTTGCATGCTGTTTATGCAGAATACAGAAAATATTTGGATATTTGAATATTTCTTGCAATACTTTGTGCAGATGCAACAGCACGGTCGTAAGTCGCAAGTCGTAAAAGGAACAGAAAGAGAAACAGGAGCAGGGACACAAAGAAAATAACATGTTATTAAAATCATGGATAAATGAATAGACTTGTTTTCAAATATTTCATCTCTAGCTTTATAAATTTATGCAGGTTCCTTTTCCTTGTTCGTGTACTGTGTACTGTGGCCTGTGTCATAGTCGTGATCATGAGCGTGATGTAACAGGAATTTCATGTTCAGTTTCAATGTTTTCATGAGCACCACAGAATCTAGAATCCAAAATCCAGAATTATTTACAGAGAAATAGAAAGTGAGTGCCAAATGTGAATCGAGAATTCCCCACATTTTATATACATTATACATTACACAAAATGGAAAGTAGAAAGTGAAATATATCCATTGCTCATTCTCCTATTCGTATTCGTACTCGTATTCGTAAATGTTGCACAAGTACTTTCTCTTCACGTGCTGTGGTATGTAATGTTATGTAATGTTATGTTTTGGTATTGCACATCAGACCTTACCCTGAAATACCCAGCACAGCACGTGAAAATGGAGAAATGGAGAAAGACACGAATGAATGAATGAAGAACGAATGGATATGGCTACACGAGGTGACACATGGTTTCATTTATTTTAATAAAATACGACGTATCCGCACAGAATGTATATTTTAGAGGAAAGGGTGAAGAGCGTAGGATTTACAAGGTACAGTTTTGAGTGTGATGTGTGGAGTGTAGAGTGTAGAGTGTAGAAAGTAAAGTGTAAGATGCACAGTTTATAACCACAACCAGAGGCTCAAACACGATAAAAGCGGAGCAAAGTTTTTCCCACTTCCACATTCCACATTCCTTCAAAACTCGAAAACTCGAAAACTCGAAACATTCAAACTCAAAATTGAAACTAAACTCAATATTTTATATATCAATGTCAAACAGAAAAACTAGGGAAAAAGCCTGAACTAAACTACAGAACACATAACACAGAACAGAGCAGAAAAAAATAAAATAGAGAAGATGTAAGAATATGAGGCCTCAAAAATACTCAACTTTTTCCTACACTATAAACTATAAACTACAAAGTATAAAAAAATAAAAAATAAACCACTATGGATTTTTTATGAGTTATGTTATGAATGGCTCAAAAGTTTTGAACTTTTCAGCTTCCAGCTTCTAGTTTCTTATTTCCAGTTGCCAGTTTCAAATGCTCAGGGTCAACTTTTGCAGCTGGGACAAAATAAAAAAAAAGTATGTCCAATGTCCAAGTATATTTACTTTATGAGTGTCGACTGGTGACTGGAGTCTCTAGACTGGAGCCTTTTAAAAATTACAAATACAAATACAACCACAGACGTCAAATGATAGATGACATTTCAAGATTTGTTTATGAAACTTTTTATGGCCGATATCATTTAAATCCTGTCCGTTTGGTTTATTTCATTTTTCTACAAGTTTTTCTCTGTGAATCTGTGAATGTACAATTGTACGATTGTATTATGTGTGGGGAAAAAAACTTGCAAACAGGGTTAAAATTCCTATTCTTCTGCCTCTTTTGACCTTTTTGTGCATTTTAAATTGATTTCTGCATAGAGCAATAGTTGCAAATGCAGTTGAACTCTGTAAAATTAGATGAATTTGCACTCCATTTCTGTAAAAGTAGAAGTAGAAGAATGTCAGCTGACAAATGGATCAACAGAAACCTGGCTCTTCGTTGTAAAAAGTTTGCTGTCATGCAAATGAAGAGACGTGTATCAGTTTACATACAGCGCGTCAGTATTCTATAAAAAGTTGTATTTCCTACAACAGAGTTCTACGAACAAGGTATCAGCTGATAAAATACAATTTACAAGGAAATTGTGTGTCACGAAAATTGTCCACCTGTGGCATTCGGAATTCAGAGTCTTGTGTTGATAATTGAAAATTGAAATCTATCTGAATCTGAAGCTGACAAATCGTCAAGTGTATTGTTTTTTTTTGTTGAATTGGACTGTATCTTATTTTAGTTGAGCATTTTTACGCATACAAAAATTGCACTACGATTGGATTTTAGAAATCTGAATGAAGTTCAACAGAGTTTTGTTGTCAGCATTGAGAGTTGAAAACGTACTTACCCCTGGAAGATATTAAAAAGACAACTCATCACCTGGAGTGTACATTGTACATTGTATAATTCAAAAGTTGTCAGACTATTATTAACGATGAAATAACTTGAGGATTGCCAGGAAACCAAATCCAAGTCCAAAACAAAAAGAAAGACAAAGACAAAGATAAAGACGAAAAAGAAATGAAGAGGTTAGTTTTAGACTTTGGTCAAAAGTTTTCCATCTCTACTACCTTTTTAGTTTTTACTTTTAAATAGAGACAAGCATGAGCAATGGACAAAGTACATAAAATATAGAGGTATAATGAATGAAGAGAGAAAATACAGTAGGAGAAGTGAAAGAATGAAGAGCGTACAAAAAGATAGAGTAGGTAAAAAAACGTGCCGGTTGATGAGGAGTAGATACATGTATTTGGACGACTTCAAGTCAATTGAGGTAGAGATTGAAAGATAGAAAGAGAAATAGTTGTACAAATTGAGATTGAGCTTGAGATTGAGGTCTGTCGTCTTACGTAAGGAACAAGAGTTACGTATGGAACAAAAAAGGAGAGGAAAAACGAAAGAGCAAAGAAGCAAAGAACTACAAGTTGATCTTGATGACGATAATAATCATCGCACGGGAGTGATGATGAAGATGATAATGATGATGATGGGAGTGTAAGAAAAGGAGGAAAGAGTAAGCGACAGTAGAGGAATGAACGGTGAACATTGAACAGTTTTCAAAGAAAAAGTTGAAGAGGTAAAAGAAGAGTGATGGGACAAGTTGTTAAAAATACGCATTTCCTTTCCCTCCCATTTTGTATCTAGTATCGTACTTTTCTTTTCCCCCTTTCTTTTCCTTCCTCATACTCTCAGTGTCTTCCACCTTCTTCCTTTCTTCAAGATGAAATCCTTCTTGTTTTGTACAACTACATAAAATCGATACAATGCAAAGGATTGAAGTTTTAGATGCTTCGTTCTTGATTCTTGATTCTTGATACAGTTGAGGTGAGTTTGAGAAACTCCAATGCATCCAAAATCTACAACCTAAAAATCTGACAGGGAATCGAGCGTCGCTGTTCTGTTTTTTCCATGTACAATGTACATGTATTTTGATTAGAAACTTTTTTCCAGTCATGACTTCATTCTCTTGTAATTTTCTACAAGAGAATTGAAAAAAGAGTACCTAAAAAATCCCAAGGTAGAAAAACGGAGCTCATTAGTTTGGTTATAGTGTTCTCATTCCAATCTAAATCCAAATCCAGATCCAAATCCAAATGTACAAAATATTATGATTACAATTTACAATCTGACAGCTTTCCCCTTAATTTTCCTATCCTTCCTACTTTTGACAATATGTAAAAACGTAACAGTAATGAGCACATTGGAAATTTTATTCTATAATCAAATCATATGCTGCAAGTGAAAAAACTTAATTAATTTTTTCATGCTATTAATATTTTATTCACTTTTTACCTTTTACTTTACAGTTAATTTTGATCACTTCCAAATCCTTCGTGCCATTGGAAAGGGGAGTTTCGGAAAGGTAAGAAAACTACATCTTTATTTATTTTCAGTGTGTCGGCAGAGTCAGAGGAAGTGTCAGTTGTGATTTACTCTTTTTGCATGTTTAATTTCTAATTTTTCATAATGTGCTCTGAGCTTTGAGTTTTGTGCTTTTAGTTCTTTGTTGAAGACTGAAACAAAGGAAAAGGTATGAACAAAGGGAAAAGGGAATGAAGTGAATGTGTGCGTTTGTGTGTGTGAATGTGGGCATGTGTGAAGATAAATATTTTCTTTTGTGAGATTTTCATAAAGTATTCAGCATAATTTTAAATCTGGAGTCTGGGGGATTCAACGGAGTGCAAAGGAGTTTGTTAATAGCCGGAGGGAGGAAGCTTGTCAGATATTTTTAAGTTCACGCTTCCTTTGTGCTTCTCTAATCTTGATTCTCCTCTCTCTCACTCTCTCTGTTTCTCTTTGCTCTCTTTTTGTTTCTTTGCCACTTTCTCTTTCTCTTTTATCTATTCAAATGAGACGAGAAAAGGGAAAAGGGCAATGGAAAACTAACGTACACTTTTCATAGTGTGGATGGCAACAGAGTTGATAGACTTTCTTTCTCTTTTCCGTTTGTCTTTCTCCTTTCCTTTATTTCATGTTATGTGTGTTTAGAATCTAGAATCTAGAGTGTGGATATGAGGATGTATTTGAAGGAAATTTGACACTGAGCTTTCATCATACTCTTGGGTTTTCCTTTGATGTATCTACAATCTACAAACTGGAAACTACAATCTAGAATCTAGAATCTAGATCCAGAAACCAAAAGACCTATTTCAAAGGATCTGGTTTTGTGGTGTAGAGAACTGGGAAAACTTTCAATTGCAAACAGTGGGAGAGAGATGAAATGAGACAAGCATGAGAATGAAAATGAGAATGTGGATGTGGATGCAGCTGAGCTTTTTGTCTGAGGCTGTGGCTGTGGCTGTGATGAGTGTATATAGATATGTGGATGTGTGTGGTTGATGGTTGATGGTTGATGACTGATGAGTAAAATAGAACCCACAAGTGCAATGTTTTATCTCCTTTTACTGAAACCATCAAACGGCGAGCACAGCTTTTGGTGCACCGTTTAAGTAAACCAAATACAGAATCTGTAACATTGTTCTTCGCACAATTCATACATGCAGGATTTAAATTAAATACTGCAGTGTTATTGCTCCTGGAATTTCTAAGGATTTCCTCCTATTTTTGTCCTATTGTGTCCTATTTTCCGTTTTCCTTTTCCGCTCCATCTGCTTCTGTCTCTGGCTGATCTCTGCTTATTTACATCACAAACAAACAAACAAACCAACCCTGAAACCATTATTACTGTAATTACATAACTGCAATTATTATTACTATTTTGGGAAATCCAGTGGAAACACGAGTATACTTTTTCTTGCTCTAGAATTGCCGTCACAATCAAAAATCAAAATAAAAACAGAACAGTTAACAGTTGTGGATGATTTATACCGGCGTTGTACTAAATATAGAATATAGAATGCTGACGTTGTTAGATGCTATAAATATCAAATTAGTCGACCCGAAACCATATAAACCAAATGGTATTGTTTTCGAGAAACCGAATCTCAAACTGATGACGAGATTAAAACCACAACCCACAACCAAAACCCAAACCCAAACCCAAAGCCAACAACCAGCAACCACCAGTCAACAATATATTACAAAAACAAGTAATAATTTATAAGGGATCTTGTTCTCCGATTTACCATTTACAAGACGGTAAATGAATTGTTTGTTGTTCATTTGAAAAGAGCATACTTATAAAATACAAATACAATTACAAGTAAATCCCATAAAAGTTAAGCACGTCTCCGTCCTTTGATTAAATTAATCTTGCTGTTGGCCTACGTACGATATTTTAATTTGAATGTAAAGACTCTGCTACTTTTGGCTCGTGCCCGGTAATTTCAAATTCCAGTTGTGGATTGTATTAATTTTATTGTTTAGGGGCTTGGAGCAAACAGAGCGTCTGATTGCGTTAGAAATTATTTGTGGACGCTCTTTTAATTCTAAGCTCCTCAATTATTAGAATTTTTAATTTTTATTGTTGCGGCAGACTTTTAAAAGTAAGAATAAAAATCATAATCATATTAATAATAATAAAACTAGTTTATAATCATTAGGTTAATTATTGAGTTCTTTGGAGAGCTTCTTCACTCTTCACACTTTGTAGATTGCAGTTTCTAGAGACTTTGAGTCTTGAGTTTAGATTCTCTAGTCTAAACTCGTGCTCGTGCTGAATCCCCGCATTGTTCAAATTTTCAAAGGAAATTAGCAATTAGGAGACTTGAATTGTCCATGTTTTGATGTGGTGTAAAGTAAAGTAAAGAGTAAAGAGAAAAGAGGAAAGTAGAGTAGAGTAGGTAAAAGTACTTTCACAGTGTGAAGGACAATGACATGAACACTAAACACTGAACAGTGAACATTGAACAGGGAACAAAGTCGAGTGTGGCGTGAATAGTGAGGAGTGAGAGGACGACTAATAATTAAGCAAACGAGCCAAGGAAAAACGTACTTAGAGTGAACATTGAACATTGAACACTGAAGCGCAAACATATAAATACATGTATAATCCACATTGTAGTTTGTACTTTGTACTTTGCAGTTTGTAGTTTCTAGAGTACCGAGTGTCGAGTTTAGACTCGGTTGATTCCATTATTTAATTATCCGAGTCTGCCTCTCCGATAAAACTGGGTTAGGTTCCGCATCCTCATCCTCATCCGAATTAACATTAACATTCACATTCTTGCTCACAATCAACTTGAACGTCAGCTTGCTGCGGATTTTCCCTCTTCTGTTTTGCATTGTAAATTGTACTTGAATATTACAGAGCGCTAGATGTTGGAAGTTGGATTTTGGATTTTGGAATTTGGAATTTGGATGACTCGCCATAGGTACATATTGACCACACAAAAGAACTTGAGTTGGAATGATTGTACTGTCCACAATCTCCAACTGTCCACTGTCCACTCATACTCAAACTCATACGCTTTTCCCAAAATTCCACGGCATTCTGTCCATTGTCCTGTTATAATGAGTGGCTCTTCTAAATTACCAGAACAAGTACAAACTGAACTTTGCCAAGTGCCAAGAGTTTGGAAAATTGTGGACAGATCCAGTGAACAGTGAATAGTCCATTTCCATTGTTCATATTATAATTTAATTTCAAATTAACTCTCTCTCCTCCGAGTCAGAGAAATGTGACCAACTGGCTCACTAATGCACATTTGTATTTTCGTGTGGAATGGCCTGTACTTTTCTACATATCTACAATCTACAAAAACAAAACAATATGACATTGCAAAATTAAAATCTGAATCTACATCCAAAATGGTACCCGACCTCCAATCTCCGTTCCAGAGTTATGACCAATTTACATTCTATTTTATTTGGAGCAACGCCTTTATTTTCAACTTGTTCAAATCTACATAATATTTACTATTTCCTACAAATGCTACACAAACTCAAATTCAATAAAAATAAAGTATAAATTCTATGAACATTTCTATGGCTCTATGAGGTTTCAAAAACTACAAAAGTATCTGCATTTATAATTTTAGAAGAAGATTTGTATGTGGAAAATGCGTACTTTGAAAGAATTTTGATTTTTTTAACTTTGCTTGAAAATATTTCCGCCCTCAAAATGCTACAGCATGATGATGATTTATGATTTCCTAGTAGAATATTTTCTGTCATTTTAACATGATTCAAGAGAGAATTTTATATTTTGTGTAGATGACGGAGGTACTTTAAATTCACGTTTTGGTTGAAAAATTGAAAATCACGCCACACTCAAGGAAAATGTTTTGTGTTTTTATGAAGAATCTAGAATCAAGACTCAAAACTCAAGACTCAAAACTCAAGACTCAAAACTCAAGACTCGAGACAGAAGAAAAATTGTGCCAAAAACAGATGTTTCCATTTACCATCCTATTTTTTCTTTCTTCTGCCTGCAGCTTGGAGCTCCTCTGAATCCCAAATTGCAAATTCCAGTTTCCAGTTTCCAGCTTCTACATATATTCCGCTTCTCAATAGTTTGAATAATGGAAAAAGAAAAACATGCAAAGAATTTTTGTGGAAATAGAAACAAAAGGAGAGCTGTCACAAAATAAATAGATAAAATGTTGGTTGGTTCTGGATTCTGGATTCTCGAGTGAGTGAATATCCTCAGCTCAGCTCCGCTCAGCTCTAAACAAAGTGCGGGAGCCACAGAAACGAAAGTTTTCATGTTTGCAATTTCATTTCCAGCCCCAAGATTTAGATTAAGATGGTGTAAAAGATAGAATGCATGCTGACTGCTTGTCTCTCTCTCATTTTCCGGGGTTTCTCTCAGAATTTCAACTTGACTCGGCTGACTTGGCGTATGGCCAAACAGGCAAAAGGGAAAAGTCAAGGTTATTCAAATTCTTAAAAAATAAAAATAAAAGATCTTGAGTCTTTAGCTTTTCTAGAAAAACGGTTGTGGATTTGGGGCATTTATATTTGTGTTATTTGTGAGCATGTCATGACTTTTGATGAAAATTGCGATTGTTTTGGTTGTTTCTTGTTTGCTATGTTTGGTGAATTTAAAGAGAAAGTCAACACTGATGGAAACTTTTGTAAAAATAAAAGTGAAATAAAATGGAGAAAGTATTCTAAAAACCAGCATTTGTAGTAGAAATAAAATTTACTGTTTATATTTCGCCAACACGAGTGGCTCTATTTTTTGTTGAAGGTAAAAATTCTGGGTGATAAAAACACATCAGTGTTTTACTGTTTAGCCAAGCATCACTTGTCACGAGTTATTTATCAAGTGTTCGAGTTTGACGTATTTATAGAAGAAAAGGTGAACATCCGATACCCGGAATCCAAAATCCAAAATCTAGAGCAAGGTTGATTTCAAAAACTGAAATGAACTGGAACTGGAAAATGCGATTCACATTATCTGAAATTTTAAAATTGGACTTCAGAGGAAATACACAAAAGAAAGTTTAACAATGCACAACTAAATAGTGTAACATTGCTCATTTTTCTGTCAGTATCAAGTCTTAGAATTGAAGCATTTTCAATGAAAATTTTTCATAAAGAAAGGATATGAAGACATTTTTTTGGCAATACGTGGTTATAAAAAACAAGAATAAAACACTTTTATTCACTATTTCCGCAAGCTTTCAAAGACAATCAGTCTTCTTCTTCAGGCGTCCCAATAAATATTAACAATAATAATAAATAATAATTATCATTAATTATTAATTTTGTTGTGTGCTTCTTCTAGAAGCGCTGCGCAAATGATAGTGTGGCGCATTGCATTGCAGTCCCTTTGGTGTATACTTTACAATTGTTTGTTTACGTAGTTTTGGTACCAACGGTTGCCATTCACTACGTAATTTAAATCCCGGGTTTAAATTCATAACAGGCCCTTGAGCCTGCTGAATGTAGAGGCCTTCTTTAATTTTTCTTTCCATGGGCCTAAGAAAGAAAGAAAGGATAGTGTTTCAATTTGTTTTTCATCTGTGACAAAAACTCAATATAAATACTTGTTTTTTTGAAATACATTGAGCAAAGTGAATTGAACTTAATAATGCATTATACATCCATTCATTTATTCTTTTGGAAGATGAGCAAAAAGCAAGCTTTATTTTGCTTCTATTCTCCTGAACCTTAAAGAATGCGTGACACTTATAGCTACTCTCTTGCAGGCAAAATGGCTTTCTTTGAATTATTATTATTACACAATCATGCCTTGAAAAAAGTGTATTCAACAAAAGGACAAAAGTATTAGTATCTTTTGAACTGAAACTGGTACAAAAAATACCTATGACTTTAGTAGTATTTGTATTAGAATTTTCACCTTATGTATTTGACTAAAAAAAGGTTTTAATATTTATAAACTAAAGTAAAAAATGTCCTTGTTTTCTGTATAATAAGGTATCCAGTATCCATTGTAAATTGTACAATGTACATTGTTCCTGAATAATTTTGTGAATTTTCTCCTTAGTTGTGTTCTGCGCATACATACAAGTTTACATAAACTCTGCTCCGTATTTTACATTCTCTCCAGTCCTCAGAGAAATGGATAAAAATGTAACGTGAAATATATTGTATCCCATAAATGAGAGTGGAAGAAAACGTGCTTAAAAGTGAGTTGAGGCTGAAGGACACGAGGAGTAGAAAATTGATGAGATGGGAAGGAAAAAGCGAAAAAGAAAAAGAACAAGAGCAAGGCAAAAGTATGAGAAACGATGAGAAAGAGCAAGATTTAAGTAAGATTGGATATCTTGACGACCAAAAATGTCATACGTGTACAGTGTACAGTCTACATTGTACATGTGTTTCGAGGTGTGGCCGATCGTCTTGTCACACCGACCTTTTTTTTCTTTTTTCTTTCATTCTGGATTCTGGATTCTGGAATAGTCATACTCTTTCTCGGCCCTTTTTTCTATTTCTATTTCTATTTCTCTGAGTCAACAGTGTCCTTTTTTTCTCATCTCTGGTCTCTGGATTTCTGGGTTCTTTCTGCTTATTTTCCTTCAAAGGCAGTTCAGAGTCCATGGGGATTTCCTATTTATGTGAAGAGGATGAAGATGAAGATTTTGTCGCGTTTTATAGATTCTCCCCATCTTCCCACTTTGACTGTGACTTTGACTTTGACTTTGTTCTTTTTCAGCTAGTTTCCTCATCTCCCATCTCCCATCTCGAATTTCTATTTCCCAGCTCCACGTTTGTATCAAAAATGTACGATTATCCATTATCCATAAATATATGAAATGGAAGCTCCAACAAATGTACAATGTACAAGTATGTATCTAAGAAAATTGGACATAAAAGGCAGCTTTCGGTTGAATTTCTATTTCTTTGTATTCTGTATTTTCATTTCATTTCTGGCGACTCGAAGCAACTTCTCTCTTTCAATAGCTTTTTGTCCAGTGTTCAGACACGGAGAATTTGAAGACGGACTGGTGAATGGAGGAAAGGGACTCGCGACTTGCTGATCAAGAGGAGGATGAGATAAAGTCTGTCTTCTTTTTATTTTTATTGAGTACCGAGTACCGAGACTTTTTCCTTTTCCTCTTCTTTTTCTTTTTCTTTTATCTCTTCGTCTTTGCAACGACGACTTCTTTAATCTTGAATCTCTTGAATCTCTTCAGTATCACGATGGGAATAAGATGCAGTGGTATGATACGAGGATTGAGGATTGAGGATTGAAAATTGAGAATTGAAAGTGTGTCGTCTGGACATTACTTTACTTTTTACTTTATATTTTTGTCCAGATGTAAAGATTACAGATGAATACTGTCCACTTTCTCCCCTTTGACTTTACACTTTTTCCTAAAAATAGAAAGTTCCCGTTCCTCCTCTTAGATATTTCTTGTTTGAAGATATTTACCATGTACAAAGTACAGAATTTTACAGAGTATTTCTTTTTTTTTTGTATTTTGTACTTTTTGGGTTAAAAATGAGCACGAATTTATTTATTTTTTTGGATGGGCCGGAAAAAATATTATGTATCGTAATATTATTAAGTACAAAAATAGACATGAATGAAAAAGCAGGATCTGACGTGGGTTTTTTCCCAAAATAATTTCTAATAAAAAGGTTTCAGATTCAAGTTGCCCTGTGGTCATTTCCATCTTCCATCTTTCATCATCATCATCATCATCATAGTGTTTTTGGCCTTTGGATATCTCTACAACTTTCCCTCAGATAAATAATCTATCCCATGTTTCATCATTCAATGTTCACTGTGCAGCATTCATCATCCATCAAATCAGATGCAGGAAGTATCAAGACAAGACAAGGTCCATATCTTTCCTTGCATAAAGTAAAGGCAGGAGCAAGTCCAAAAGTTACATGGATTTTGCTGGATTGTTTTTGTTTTTGTTTTTGTTTCTGTTTCTGTGTCGCTGTGTAAAGGAGAGACAGGGTCATTTGTTTCCTTGTCAATAAAACAAGGAAAAGAACAAGAAGGGAAAGCTGAAATAACTACTGCTCAATTTTTTATGAATACAGATAGCTTTGCTATGATAGAGTTGTTGTTTCCTCGTGGTGTTTTTGCTTTTGTTTTTGTTTTCCATCGAGTTGTGTTGTGTTGAGTTGTGTTGGGAATACAAACAGATCAACATCAAAATTTGACAAACAGTGAGAGAAAGCATCTGTTCTAGATTCCAGATTCTAGATTCTAGAATGTAGTCTCAGCTGGTTTGTGCATGGGCTGTTTTTTTGCTATGATCAATGTTTTTTTAGTCAGCAAGCCAGCACTCACTCACTCACTCATCTTCCCTCATCTACTCCAGTCCAATTTGATGTGGTTACTTATTTGACTGATGTGGTCTGGTTTGGTTTGGTTTGGTTTGGTTTGATCTAACAAATGAGATTAAGAACTAATGGGGTCTCTGGAGGTCAATTAATGATCAAGATTGCAACTTGATTCCCCGTCAAAATGGCAGCATTCATTCTATCATTCAGCATTCACTATACACTGTACATTGTACATATTACACATATAATATCGTGTGTTATGACAAGGAAAGATTGACATTCCCCAGAGACGGAGCAATTCTTTATTCGTATATGATTTTGTTACAATTATAATTATAATTTCCAACTATCATAATAAATCAGACACATACAAACACAAAGGGGTAAAAAGATTAATCCTTGCACTTGTATTTGTGGTCAAAAATAAATCCTACAGTAAAAAGCTTTAGGATTTAAAGAGTTGGGAACTAGAATAACGAGGAGCAGCTGGACTTTGGGTGTTGGAAGTTGGATTACGCATTAGATTTAGAAATCTTGATGGTGATGGTGACGGTGATAAGCGTGGAAAATTGAGGATTTTTCTTTTTTTCTCTACATGTATTTTTGAGTTTTATTTGTAGATAAATTTGATGATCAGGTTATTGATTTTCCAGTTTTTCCAGTTTTTTCTCGCACTTTCCCTCACAATACAATAGTTTTTCAATGGCAATAGTAGGATATTGTTTGGTGTGGGAGCTGAGTCAACATTAATAATGGGCTTCAGGCTCTTTCCTGACTCTGACTCGTTCTCTGGATTCTGGTCGTTCACTTTTAATAACGTGTAGTTTTTCTCCTTCTTTTCTACTCTATTTTTTCTGTTTTTCTCATATAATATAATACATAATACATACTGTTTCTGTTTGTCTTGCTCAATCCAGTCTAGTTTAGAAAAACTTGGTTGTCTATCTCAAGATTCAAGAGCTGTAGGCTGAATACTGTATACTTTATACTTTATACTGTACAGTGCACAGGGTACAGGGTACACGTCATTTCGCATTCTCTCTCCCACTTGTCAACTAGCCTGCTCTCGCTCCTGCTCCTACTTGCCAGCTCGGAGATGGATGTACAAGTAGAATGAGTGAAAAGATTCAGAGACAAGTACACTTAGAACTGCAGTACATCTACAATCTACAATAAAGGAAAGTACAGGAAAGAGAACAGACCACAAAACCTTATGAAAGAAGGAGGAGAAAAAGCGCATCATCTTTTGTCTTGTTCATAACCCATGAAAAAAAATTTCTTTACTTTCTACTCTGGTTCGTGTGAAAGCCCACGTTCAAAAATAGAAGGATAGCACATACATGTAGAATGTAGAATGTAGAACCTAGAATGAACAATAAACGTAAAGTGAGAGAGAGAGAAAGAGAAAAGAAGATGAGAGAGAAGTAGCACTTTTCTATATCCTATTTTAATAACAAATTGCTCTAGTGAGAAAAGTTTATCATGTAACAGGACTTGTAAAATTCCCATCTCCAACTTCCTTCTCTTTTCTCTCACAGCTCAGACTAAGACTTAGAACCTAGTCAACCAAACCAAACCAAAAGAGACCAGTCCAGACTCCAGACCAGACCAAACCGTCGACTTTTACACTATCTAATACACTCCCGCTCTACCGTCAACTTGTCAAATGAGCCAGAGAAAGTCCAGAGCCAGAGTCAGAGGCAGAGTTGCTTTTAATAGACTGACGAGTGGAGTTGGGAGTAAATCCTCTCGGAGCTCAAGCCTTTTCATCCTCTATTATTCTGACGGGAAATCCCTCCTCTGTCCTCTGTATAATGTGTAATGCGTAAAATATCTACTGTGTATACTGTGTTCTTTCCTTAATCCTTTTCCTGCAAAGAGGATGATACAGCTCCAGATCCAGTTCCAGCTCCAACTTTTCATGTACAATGTACACTGTACACTGTACACTGTACATGGATTGAGATTCATGTGGGAGAAAATATTCTGAGAAGGAAGGTGGAGAAGGAGCAGCTTAGACATTTAATATTCAGCCAGAGTGTTTAATCAGCAAGTTGTAGAAAGAGTGGAGAAAACGTGTAAAATGGGTCACTGTTCTTTTACTTGGTTTGGTTTGGTTTGATTGTGATATCTGTTCAACAAATCAATACTCAAAACAGTCACAAGTAGATTTAGTAGTCTGTAGATTTTAGTATGTTTGATATTCCATCTTGAATGACAATTTTTTGCACGTTATTCAAAAACTCTT
Source organism: Sminthurinus signatus (assembly GCA_019776565.1). NCBI lineage: Eukaryota > Metazoa > Arthropoda > Collembola > Symphypleona > Katiannidae > Sminthurinus > Sminthurinus signatus. The sequence continues at coordinate 44,080 of JABASP010000518.1, forward strand.
AAGACTTTTGAATTTTGTCTGAGTGAGAAAAGTAGAAAAAAATCAAGTTCTCATTAGGTTCTAAACTTCAGTCGACTGCTGTTGTAGATCAACTAAAATCAACCTCAAATTTAACAGTATGGGAGTTTGCTTTAAAATTGTTAACGAAAAATGGCAGGGAGTAGAATGAACAACGACAACAATCAGGAACAATTAAATCCCAAAAACCCTTTTCTCTTACAAAAATTGATGCTGGTTTGTACAATTTTATTTGTCACTGTACGTTGTACGTATTTGTGCGTTGACAGGAATTAAAATCTGTGTTATGTACAATGTACATTGTACATGCGCCAAAAACTGGATTTTGGAGGTATTTCTGATAAAATCTTGGCTACATGTAGTAACGTGTCCTGAGGTTTCATGCTTTACATTTAGATTGACTTTTCTCTTCTAAATTCATGTACAATGTACAATGTACGTTGTAAATGTGTAATTGTAATGACAAGGATGAGCGGCGCATCATACAGCAAGTCAGGCCAAGTCAAGATTCATTTCCATAATCTGTCACCATTCTGTTCCAGTCTCTCGCTTTCTCTTTATCACGCTTGATTCCACTACTCAATTTAGAATTTATACTGTGGCTTGTCCGCCGTCGACTGTCGACTGTCGGCCTCATTTTATTCTATGTGTTATACCTTGTACATTGTACATCTTCTTCTTTCTCTGTAAGGCTCAATTAAAGGCACTGAAAGACGGAGAGACCTGATAATGGAGATTTCTGTACGTATGATACTTATTTATATGAAAAGCCAATTAAAGTAAAGTATTTCTCTTTGAACCTTGGAATATTGGAATATCTGTAGGAAATCTATAGATAAAATCACCTTCTTTTACAAGTAATAAGTAAAGTGCAATTTCAATGTACAATGTACACACAGTTCTCTTATAAATATTCCATCTCTTTCATAACGGTTGTTTTTGCTCTGTGAAAAGAATCAATGAGAATGTTATGCAATAAATAAATAAAAGTATATTTTATAGTTTATAGTTTTTCCTGACCTTTGCGTTTGCTGTAGAAAAGAGGTTGAAAGTTGAAGATGTACTTATTTTTCCCCTTTTGAGCTGTAAGTATTCAAAAGGAATGATTTTCCCATGATTTGCCATCTTGCCATCTTTTTTCCTTGGTCGGGATTTATCTTTCTGTGGAGCACTTAGAACTTTTAACTTGGCATTTAAGATTCATTGAACCAAAGTACATAGTGCATAGTACATTGTGCTCCGTATACTAACAAATACGTCCACAAGTTGAGACATTTACTTTATGTGAAATCTAGAGTGTAGAGTGTATAGTGTATAGTGTGCTTTTACATTCACGGAGATTTTTGAAGCCAAAGAAGCTTGTAGATACATTTTGTACATATTTAGAGAATTTATTTAGAGTTTGAAGAATACGTGGAAAGAGAAAGAAAAAGCATCACTCTTCGCTCTCTTCTGCTACATTAACCTTAAGCTCCAGTGAACCACACATACACACACAAACAGTAGTACACACGACGCTTTTATTTTATTCCTAATACTTTGTCCTCCTCATTGTTTTCTTTTCATTCCTCCATTATTTTTTTCCATCCTTTGTATTATTTTTTTGCATTCTCTGTTTTTGCATTTTGTTGTTTGGCTGCTGCTGCTGCTGCTTGGCAGTTCTTTTTTTCCCAAAGAAAACATATGGAATGGTTTACATTGGGCATTTTTATTGTGTTTTGTTTCTTGAGTTTTGGGGCTTTGAGCTTTTTAGATTGTGTGGTGTTGTGTGTTGTGTGATGTATGGACGTAAATCTAAGGAGAGGATGGAGGTGGGACGGGATACGATAGAGTGCCAGATTTATGGAAAAATATTCCACCATATTTTCATTTCTCACGCATACACATTTATTCAATACAGAATAGGGAATACAGATGTAAAAATAGAGTAAAAATAATGTATTTTCTACCTTGTACTTTGTACTTTGTCCATTGGACGTACATAAGTATGATTTATGAGAATCAGAATTTATGAATAAGAAATTGAACATTTTCAAACATTTTTCTTAGGTTTTATACATAATACATTTACATACCATGCTCGTTGTACTTTGTACTTTGTACATTGTACATCTTTTGATGTCTTTTCTGTTGGAAACGGAATGCTTGAAAAAGCAGAGTATAAGCTTTATGCGTTCCTAAACTCCGTTGCCTTTGACATCATCAATAATTCGACAAGACTAAGATGAACCTTGTTTCAAAATTCAAATTTTAAAATGTGAGACACGGGATTCAAAAGTGCAAAAAAATTACATAAAAAGATATCCAAAGATATTCCAAAAATTTGTAACTTTATCTGTAATTTTAAGGTACTGGACTTGAGTGTTCAAAATTTGTTACTGTGCTCATGCGGTTTTGCTAACAAAGCTTTTAAGTTTCACATGAAAAACAATTTTCTAGTGGTAATACTGAAATATTTAAAGATCATCAAAATTACATCAAAATTACCGACTCCCCTTTAAACTTTTAGGATGAAAAGAAAAAATGTTTTATAAAAACCGCACTAAAAAATACTATATTTCTGCTAGATTTATCATCAAAGTTTTGGATATTTGAATTAAATTTTTTAGAAATCTTTGGGAAAAGTGGCAAAACGCAGAAACTGGATTTTTCTTAGATTTGCAGCAGAAAATCTGAGGTGAATTATTCGTTTGTTCGACTGACTCCATTTTGCTTAATGCTGCATTTTTCGTTACTCCGTCTGTGAACCTGCCTTTCCAATTGATTTAGTCGCTGAATTAAAGATGGGTTTCTCAAAGTAGTTCTCAATTAGGGGTTTTCGAGTTGTAGCAGTTTATTGTGGCGTCTTGACACTTGATTTTGCAGCTGAGAATATCCAGGATTTTCAGAATTTTCCACAACTCAAGGTGAAAATAGAATTGGGAATGAAAGTATAAATCCAGTCATTCAGTCATAGAAAATACGCAGAACGATAATGAGGGAATGAAAGACATTGTGAACTGTAAGAAATGCTTTAAATTTTACACTTTTTCTTGTGGAAAAATTATGAAAAATTGGTAGAGCTCAATTTTGAACAGACGCTGAACCTTTCTACATTTCTACATCCATTTACATTGTGAATTGTAAATGTATGAACTAGTGGAATTCGGTAGAGTTTACTTTCTCCAAGATGCAATCGAATAGAAATCTGAAGCACGACCTCCCATAAAAATACGGCATGTGAATCAAGTTGGAGTTGAAAAAAATGAAAGGGAAAGAAATGTGCAGGTACATGATTATGATTATTATTGATTATGCTCTATCTTCCTCCTCCACTCTTCCTTCATAAATCTCAACTCTCATCTACCGAATTCAAGTCAATTTTGACTTGCAGCAGTTGAATTCAAATGGAAATCCCGATCGAAGCATGTTCAATGTTCAATGCTCAATGTTCCAGTTCAGTTCAAGATTCAAGACGGAACTAAAACTGAAATTGTCGTTCTAACTAGAACTTGGAATATTCATTGTACACACATACATAAATATAAGTGCAATTGACTACAATATACATAAAAATCTACTTGCGCCCTATCCAACACCATACGCAGAAAGTGATCATTATGGGAAAAGATCATTATCATAATCATTTCTTTCACTTTATCGTCCTCTTCCAAGAAACTCTCCCAACGACCAAAGTGTTTACATAGAAGATAGAAGATGGTAGATATTTTCAATGTACATTGTACATTGTACAATGAGCACTAACACGTCATTGCGCCTTTTTCATTAAACTTCCGACTGTGCATCAGGATGAATGGAGCATGAAAGCAAGTGAAAAAAACATACATGTGTAAAATGCTCAGTTGGCTTTCTCCATAGAATTATCGTACATCGTACATCGTACACACGTAATTGGGAATAATCTAAAATCTAAAATGTCATTGAAAATTACTCCATGTGCAATTTGAACCCATCTTTCTTTAAATTACAAAGACGAAAAACGACAAGGATGAGGTCAGCGACTTTATTCCGTAGGTTCTATAGATGCCGTATGCATCTACAATCTATAATCTACATATTTCACGTGTGGCATTTGACATTTGGAACATTTTATTCCGGTCCATTTCATCCCATTACATTACACTTTATCAAGTGAAATAGCCCTGGATGACAAATAATACTAATGTGTTCGTAATTTGGAGAGGACGCTCGCGCATACTAATAACTCTTAAAAACATGTGACTTCTCACACATTACAGAGATATTGTAACAAAAAGCACTAAACTCGGGAAACAAAAAAAAGAAAAAAACTCGGTGCAGCTAAAAAGATTGGGACAAATTCATTGATTTTATTGTAATATTGATGAAATCACAGGATCGAGAATTGGTAATCGGTAATTAAAAATCCTAGATCTTTCCTAAGGGCAATCAATAAATGGAGCGGAAAAGGGAAAGCAAGTGAAAGCTAGAGATTGATCCGTGTTAACTGTGTATGTATTTAAAAGGGAAGGGGATCAGTTGAAACGTGGGAATAAATACAAAGTACAAATGTTATAGCGAAGGTGAATTTTTGAAGTTGAGTGTGAGTCTGAATCTGACTCTGAATTTGAGCTTGATTGATGGTACATTTTCCTCAGAGAATCAGAATCCTAACTACAGCTATTTGCTATTTTCTAGTTTAGTATTTTGTACCTACCACAATGTACAATGCGTTATGTATTACCTTGTCATTTTTGATCACCCGTCAAAATCTGTGCATGTGTATTTTACTTGCATGTATATGTATATGTGCAGAAATTATGGAAGACCGAATGCATCTCACAAAATATAGAATATAGAAACTATACTGAGATATCGTATCGCATACAGATTACAGATATGATGCATTTGCAGCTGCCAGATTCATCCGATTAGACAAGGCGTGCAATTTATCAAGATTTCGGGATTCTCTAGAATCTAGAATCTAGAACAAATACAAAGCCGCTTTGTCTTTACTATAGCTTTATTTTTTTGTTCTTGTTCTTTTCTCTTCGTTGGTTCCCTCCTGATATTTTGTACAGGAAACCGGATACTACAAAGTATTTTTTTATTCTTTTTGTTTTTTGTATTTTGGCACTTGAAAAATTCTGCAATTATGACATCTAAAATGTAATAGCTCTGGTGTTGGAAAATGTAGTAGTTGTGCAAAGTACAATAGTGGAATTTTAATTTTTAATAGATTTTTAATGATTGACAATCTTTCTTTATAAATAAAAACTTTTTTCTCGTTTCCCCTTGTAAATTGAACTCTGTTTTGTACAATGTACAATTTATATAGAGGGAAAAAATCACCAGTTGCTTCAAAAAAGCTTAGCACATGTCGCGCACAAGTGAAGTCGGAGAAAGTCGAAAGAGACATGATGATAAAAATGAGAATGAGAAGAAAGAATTTCCTGTGTATAAGCATTTCTTGAACAAGTTCCCTGGAAATTTATACACTTCTCACATTTTTGTTTGTGTTTGCTTTAGCTTAATCCTTTCCATCCTTTACTTGATGATGTGATCTGATATGACATGATATGACATTGAACGTTGAACATTGAAGAGATGGCGTTCTCTATTTTCCATTTCATAAGCCATTTTCCATTTTTGCTTTTTGGTTGTTGTTTTTAATGGTTAGGAAATGGGAGGAAAACAGGAAAAAGTAGGGAAATTCCACCAGTGAAAAGTAAAATAAATAAAGTTAAAAATCCTCACTTCGTGACGATTT